>CM044901.1:89051832-89069029 GCA_024500145.1 Gentiana dahurica var. dahurica | reverse complement strand
AGCCACCATCAAACCAAGAAAGTATTTGAGTGATCGGGGTCCTAAACCCATGCCTAGGCCTAAAGCCCCCTCAATATTAGTTAATTTTAGGGCCCCTATTGACCTAATCCATCAATTAAAATTTTATTTGACAGGGTCCACAATTTGGTCTTTAGTCTATATATATCAAATACAAGTCGTTAGACCTAAATTTATGAGAGAACATATTAAGTTGTAGTTGTACAACCAATGTGATGGTTATTTATAGAGGAAAATAAAAATAAAGTTGTAGCGATGTGTGAACAATGCACACTTAACATGAAGCCTAAAAATATTGTTGTAGCTCGATCATTTGTTTTTCGTACGCCGAACTATTCTTGTGTATTATTCTTTTCTATAAACTAATAATAATATAAACCACTAATTTTTCAATAAAAAAGAAAGAAAACTCTTATTTTAAATGTATAAAATTATAAGAATTTCTCATTTTTTATAAATGAAATATCATATACAAAATTAATTGGTAAGTTTATATTGTACGATTATATAACAGTTAAATATATGCACAATAAGAGCTGACACATTCAAACAAAATGAACAGAAGACCTTTACGACCGACTTTATAAGCTAAGCGATTAAATATTAATAGTTTTTTAATTCCACTAGGGGCACGTGCTCCGCTCCCTATACTATAAGTCCGCCCTTGCCTAGCCCCTTAATTCTTCAGGGCCGACAATAAATAAATCAAAATGAAAAAAGATGTAGCCAAAGATGAACACCTTATTGAATGGAAGATAGAAGTCGATCAAACGGCGACTCACTTTTTCAATAAATTGTGAATAAAGAATGTAAAGCATTAGACCTTTTGAGTCACAGGAAAAAAGTGAAATGTATTATGATTATTTATCGCAGTTTTTTTAATAACTGTGATGAAAGGATGTTGAACATCACACTTTTTTAGTCACGGATTAAAAGTGAGATGGATTATCATTATTTATCTCATTCATTTCAATAGCTGTGATGAAAGGATATAAAGTGGTAGTATTATCATTATTTATCTCAGTTTTTTTCCATAACTGTTATGAAAGCAAATTTATTGGAAATATATTGTTTCTTTTATTCTCGATGCCTAAGTTTTAGAAAAGTTTAGGTCTTTATCATTTTCTTTGTGTGATATTTTTATTTTTTTTGTAGTCGTAATGGAGAAATGCATTATTGATGTCAAGCTGATGAAGATGCCAGTTAAAAGTAGCTACACTTTCCGATAATTCTCTAATAGTTGCCATCTTTGCCACATGGGAGAAAGTATCTTGATACTCAACTCCATATGTCTGATAGTAGCCTTTAACCACAAGACATGCTTTATATCTCTCAATGGTCTCGTTTGGTTTATATTTAATCTTGAACACACATTATTGCCAATGGGTTGTTTACCACGAGGTAATGGAACTATATGCCAAGTGTGGTTGGAATCCAATGCAACAATCTCTTGTTTCATAGAAACTCTCTTATTCTCAGACTTGACATCATGTGAGTAAGAAACAGGTTTTGAATCTAGGTCAATATTCATGATAAAGGCATCTCATGAAGGACTCAAGTGATCATAGCTCAAAATTATCCAACTGGTGTGGTGTAGTGGTTTGTGCGACATTGGAACAAATGTAGTCTTGAAGGTATTGAGGAGGTTGTCTACATCTAGTAGATGTCCTGAGGACCGGAGGAGCAGGTGACACGAGGGTTTTCAGGAGTAAGTGTTCAATGGTGTAGGAAGAGGCGACCTAGCTAGTGGACTCATGGGATGGTCCAGATGTACAATTGGCAAAAGGAAAACACATTTCATGGAAGATAATGGAAAGAAAAACTTCCTTGGTAGGTAGGTTTAGTAAAAGATATCCTTTAGTGGTTTGGGAAATATCCAGGTAAACACAAGGAATACTCCTAGGTGAAAACTTGCATATGTCATGTTGGAGAGTGGAGGCATATGCTAAACAAACAAAGACTTTCAGTCTAGAAAAATATGGAAATTTGGAATAAAGTTTCTGAAATGGTGTGTCATTATACTCAATGTAGGAGTGGGGGTAATGTTGATCAAATGAGCAGCTTGAACAGTACAATATCCCTAATAAGAGATGGGCAGACATGATTGAAATCATAAGGCCTTAGCAACATTTAACAATTGTTGGTTCTTCCTCTCAACTATCCCATTTTGTTGTGGAACACCAACACATGAAGTCTGATGAATAATACCATGTTTGAACATACGAATAAAATACATGTACAAGAGGACTCCTTCATATTAAACTCAGGACCATTATCTAATCTAGTGACCTTGATTTGCTGTCGGAACTAATTTTGAACATAAGAATAAAATGCATGTACAAGAGGACCAACTTCTAACTTAGAATGCATCAAATACACCCACGTATATCTAGTAAAATAACCTACCATAGTTAAGAAGTACTTCCTCCCATGAACAGTACTTCCGAGAGATTTTATGGTGCAACGGTTGTAGGAAGGTTATACCAAGTGGCATACATTAGAATCTCTCATTTTTACTCTCTTTCACATAATACACTTTTATCGTGTGTGAGATGTTAGAAATGAGTAGTTGTAATATATGTCACTTGGTAAAACCTTCATACAACGGTTGTATTTTAAAATTTCACCAGTACTAAACATGCATGGAACCCAGATATCAAAATGCACAAAATCTAAAGCATAGAGGACAAGTGAATAGGAAAAGTAAGTTTTTTTTTGCTTTGCCAAAGGGCATTCATTACAAATCTCTTTATTTGGATATTGAATAGTGTGATCAAAAGTACTCAAGATCTGCAACCTTGTATTAGCAAGAAGAAAAAACCTATAGCTAGCGGTCCAAAAGTTTGTCACTTGTGCTACTAGAATTATGAAAATCAACTACTAAACAAGCCTTATTCAACTGAGGTTCTTGAGCTTGTGTAGTTGATTACTCTGTCAATATGTATAATCGATCCCTTGATTTTCTTAGCTAATCTAATCATCATCCCAGTTTTCCTGTCCTGTAAGCAACATTGATCACCATCTTCGACATTAACTCAATATCTTGATCTACAATAGTCATCTCTGGTACCATTTTCATCCATGAAAAATACACAATGGCAATATTCATCGCAAGAATCTACAGGTAAAATTGTACAAGAAACTCCGACACATGCCGGCTGCCCCTTAAGTCTCCTGTATGATATACCTGACATGAATAGCTTGTTTGTGCTCACATGCTTTTGGTTTTCAAGAATTCTATGTGTGTCGCTTAGTGCCGTTGCTTCTGCTACAATAATTCGACGTGGATGCAAAATGTAAAGAGGAAGAAGTATTTGGTTAGGAACAAATTCTAATTAATTATAACTCAGAACGAGTTAAGGAGAATAACATAAAACTAAAAAACCAAGATAAGAACTATAACAACGGTAACCGGAAGAAGGAAAAAAAGATAACTAGGACGAGGGCACCAAATTTACGTGGTTGATCTGATCGTTGAATACAGAAACTCTTCTGAATCTCAAAATGATGATCAACATTATAGGGGTACTTGCACATATGTAAAACAAATACATACCAAATTAAACTTAACTAACCTGCCGAGTACGTCCATGATTCTGCATGAAAGCCATGAAAATCGGGTGCAGGCCCACTACTTAGCAAAATAAGCACCAGAAATAATGTAAAAGAATCAGGCTGATATTCCAACATCATTAGGAATATATGTGATATAGCCTTGTTACACCATTTGTCTCATATATATATAGTTGCATTTGAGCGGTTAGTTAATTAATTAATCAGTTGATTAGTTGTCTTCCCCAGGTGTATAGGTTATAATTTATAGGTAGATGATCTAAGTTGAGTAAGAGACTAATTCTGCAGTACTTCTTAATCAAGCTATGTAAACTCTCCTTTGTATACTCACTTAGTTTGAGTTCATTGTTATTGAATTTTCATCATTCTTCTTCTTTCCATTTTGTTTCATTCCTTGTTTGTATCAAGGAATTCTTCATATATATATATATATATATAAACACATATGTGTTGTAGATGTTTTTGTGTAGTCGAATTCTCATTATTTATTAACAAAAAACAATTATAATTATACCATTTTCCTGCCATCTACCCCCGGTAGATGTCTTATTATAAATAGATTTTTGCAAAGAAGACAAATTAATAAATAAATCCGGATTCAAGGAAACCGATGATTAATCGGGACTAATGGTATTGTTTGTGCCTAAATTATCCTCATTTATTAATTTCTTTTTCAGTTGTCATTCTTTGAAAAATAAATCTTCAATATCCATGAAAATAGGAGATTTCTTAAATAAAAAAAATAAATCATAACTTTTGAGCATGGTCCAAAGTCGCGGTCTCGGTAACCGATTCGGAGACCACTGAGTCACATAACTCGTCCCGTATCGGTATCGTTTCGGGCGAGGCAGGTTTTCTCCCATATAAAATGCTTTAAAAAGTTTGAAAAAATCTAAAAAATTCAAAAAAAAAAAGAATAACTAAACACAACATAAAAATGTCCCAAAACAATCATCAAGATCATTTCTTTTGATTAAATACAACAAAATATACGATGTCGAGTTACGTTTTAACATGAGTATTTATGGTTGTAACATGCGTAATTGTGGTTTTGATATTTGGTTTTGTTTCTTTGTCAGAGTAATTAGCATCAAGGATTTAATTATGTTTTGTATGCTTCAAAAATTGAAGAAATTTAACGAAAAAATGGAGGAGTTGTGGTGAATCAAAGCTGTGTTGTGGGTTGTAAAGTTTTCCTATGATTATCGTGTATGATTTTTTTCTTATAAAGAGGCTAGAAAACTGGATAATTATTGAAGGTATGTGAGTTGTTTTGATTCTTGACAATTGACAAAGTCACATGTGTACTATTTCTTCTGTAAAGAAATAAATATTAAAGATTTTGTCTGCTACTATGCTTTTGGAGTGAAGTTTATTGTCAAGATTGGCTGAATATTGTGTATGATTGCTTTTGCTTTATCCTTTTTGGTCGAGATTGGCCGAGTTTGGCCGATACGTACCCGATTCAAGTCTAAACCGAGATGAATCCGTAACTTTGTACCGGTATGCTCCGAGTCGAAGACGAGTCGGCCGAGTCGGGGCCGAGTCGGCCGAGACTTTGAACCATGCTTTTGAGGGAAAACAAATGGTTTTTTGTTTTTTTGCCGGTTGTAATTATTTAAACAAAAACAAATTGATATTTACCATAAAAATAAATTAATTCTTAAACAAAAAATGCCACTTCCCGTGAATTTTTTCGATCATGTAACTCGAAAAAAAAAATCATTTTTTGCTTAATCTAGACATCCATTATCCGCCCATGATTTTGACTTACATCTTTATTATTAGTGTTACTACATTATTTGTTACTACATCTTTGTAACTACATCTACTTTATTGCATGTTACTACCTCTTTTCCAGTGTTACCACAATTGTTTGACTGTATCTACATATTTTTTTCGTTTGTAAAAACATTTTTTTGCTGTAACTACATCTTTTTTTAGTCCATATCGTGCTACCTAGGAAAGTGTTGCTCTAGGTTTTTTTTCCGACAATTGCCGGACGATTTTGGCGTAATTAAGTACATGTTTATAAAATAACACTTCATGATGTAACATCCCAAGAAATGTATATGAAGTAACACTAACATACAAGAGCATACTATGCATTTCCTATCGGATGTAAAGTTAACACTTCTTTCATCTACTCTATGTTATTTTCTATTACCATAAATCTTCATAAAGTGTTACAACAAATTTTTTTTGGCTGCAACTACATCTATTTTCCGGTAGTTACTACTTTTTTATGTTACTACATTTTTCTAATTACATCTTATTTTATTATTAGTGTAACTCATTATTTGTTATTCTGTAACTACATCTATTTTATTTTTTGTTACTAAATATATTTTATTTATTGTTACTACATTTTATTTGTCACTTTAACTACATTTATTTTTTTGTGTAACTAATTCTTATCTTTTTTTTTTTTTTTTTTTTGTAAAAAAGGAACCAACTTTTGGATGATTCCAATTCACTAATATTACTACGACTAATTTGATTAGTTTGTTCTCCGAGGAGACACGGTTGAAGTCCGCCCGCCCAATGTTCTTCTTTCACGACATGCTCTAGTCCTGGGTGTCTTCCAGTGGTCTTCTAGCCTTAGAAGAAGTCGTGTCCGCCCCGGACATCTGCAACGTCCTCCCGTGCCTTTTTTAAATCTGGGACAAAACAAAAAATTTGTTTAGTTTTAGGTAAGTTACGTGATCTAACTTTCAAAAAAAGAAAAATCATTAATTACGTGTACAATAAACTCAATTAAAGATTACTAAGACCGCATTTATTGGCAACATACATTACTCCAAGATTTTGCTGTTACTCCAAATCGCACAAAAAAAAGGTATTATGGTCCATCTATTATTATTTTGTCTTTTTTAAATATAAAAAATAAAAGATGTCATTGGATCCCCATTTATGACATTTGATGTTCTTATGGTCCCTTCCCCTATTATAAATGTATACAAACAAAATTATTTGGGTGTAAAAATATAATTAGCTTTTGAATCCACAAACATTGAGACACATGTATATTCTTATGTATATATATTTTTGTTTTTAACCATTGATTTATTGATATAATATCTATATATGAAAGACAAAATGGTATAATGAGAAAGAACCTTCTAAAAAATAAATAAATAATAAATAAATAAATAACACCAATTCAACCAAAGAAATATGTACAAACTACCAAAGAATATACAAATGCATGGCCTACACCGTCAACAGATGTTCCAAAAAGCCAACGGAAGTAGTCAGAAACAAACCAAAAACAACTAAGAAAAATCATACTCGGCACAAACGTTGTGCCATATGAATGATACAACGATCATCTGTATCGTTGATCTTAATGAGTCTAAATTAATTATGATGTCAACGGTACAGATGACCGTTATGTCGATCATTTGTTGTGGCACAACGGTTGCCCGTATCATTACTCAAATATCAATGGATTCATTGCTTAGTGGATTTTTTGTTAACTGTGTTGAAATATTTAAAATATTTATCTACCCCCATCAGATTAAGTTTTTCGAAGAGATAATAGTTCACATGATATCAGAGTAGAATGTCATGTGTTCAAACCTCGCTCCAAGCACCGACTTCCCAAAAAAAAAAAAAACAACAAAAAAACCAAGTGTTGGACCTCTCTAAAAATATAATAGGCCACATTTGAGTGGTCGTGTTGAAATATATACGATATGAATTATCTACTTAGCCAGGGCCGTTCCTGACCTTTAATAGGCCCGGGGCAAGATTAAGGCAAAGGCCCCCTTTATTAACAAAAGCAATATCCATATAAATGACATGAATCAAATCGCGTATAAGGAAAAATTAAGGCAAAATTATAATAATGGTATCTAACAACATTTTACAAATGTCAAAACAACAAAATTATTGAATCAGTAACGAGAATATAGCAATAGTAGAGACAAAATAGCGCACCCTTAATTAAAAACATCAACGGATTTAAATAGAGTTCGATTTGAAAAAAACAAAAAAAAAAATAATCGTACCCAAACACAGAAGCCACGAACAACAGAAGGAGGAATGATGAATTAAATTGTTGATATTTTTTTTTTTCTAAGGTAGTAGGAAAACAAAATTATGAAATCTTTTTTTTTTCCGGTTGAATGCAAATAGATTGCTGTTGTGGAAGCGAAAGTGATGAAGTGGTAATGTAAGATAGAGATGAGGCTGATATATGCAGTTACAACATTTATATATACATTTAACTATATATAAGAACTAAAAAAAAGGGTTAAAAATTGTAGGCTTGGTCAAAAAAGAAATTATATATACATTTAAATATGTATAAGAACTAAAAAGAATTTATATATACATTTAAATATGTAATAGAACTAAAAAAAGGAAAGGTTAAAAACTGTAGGCTTGGTGAAAAAAAAAATTATATATACATTTAAATATGTATAAGAACTAAAAAAAAAGTTAAAAATTGTAGGCTTGGTCCCAAAAGATGTAGGGAGAGGGATGCATCAATAGAATCCAATGACAACAACTGGTCCACTACACCAACACAACTGAATGCATAAATTACTAATTTCGGTCACCTTATATAAACCAACACAATTGTAAAACATGTAGATATGGGACCCTCTTGTATCGTGGGCCGGGTCGGTCGCCCATCCCACTTCATTTTCCTTTATTCTTCTCTTTCAATTTTCGAGTTCTCCGGCGATTTCAAGCTTTATCCGGTGATTTGAAGCACAAATCCGGCGAATTGAAGCACCATTTTCGCTATTTGAAGCACCAAAACGTATGTAATCCTCTAAGCTTTTTTTTTTCTGCGTTATTTTTCTTTTCATTTTTTATTTTATTTTATTTAGTTTTTTCGTTTTTAATTTTCCGTTTTGGCATTGAGGCATATGGTTTGGTATCGTCTAGTGAACTGTTGCAATTTTGTTGGAGTTTTGGCTTGTATTGTATTTATGGCTTAGCTTCGTTTTTTGAATTGAGATTGAAATTTGGCTTAGATTTGTTTTTCCATTGAGATTGTATAGATTCGTTTTTGCTTTGACATAATCTTGCCCTAATTAATTTTAGTTTAAAAACGAGTAGTGTAGTGATAATTTTTTAGTGTGTGTAGTGAATGGTGAATGGTGTGTAGTGAGTGTGTAATGAGTGTAGTGTAGTTGATAGTGTATGAGTATGGTGTAGTTGATAGTGTATGAGTAGTGAGTGTGTAGTGAGGCTTGATGGTGAGATTGATGCTTATGGTGAGATTTATTGGTGTAGAAGGACTTGGTTATAAATTTGGTATTGTTCGATTGTAGTAAACTTTGGTATTGTTGATTTGGTATTGTAGTTTTGAGAAGTTGGGAAAAATTTTGTTGGTAGTAATGAAATTGTCTATATTGATGGTTTGATCGTGCATAAGGGTGCTGTTCCTACCCAAAATGGTACTGAAAATGGCTCTGTTTCAGATACCATTGTTATTGAAGAACATGATGATATGTCTAGCATGATGATGAAGAACATGATGATAAAGACTTAGTTTTAGGAAATAGTAATAGTTCTTAGTGGTCGCTCGAGTTGAGTCTCAGACCCGATACCCTACATCAAGAGTGGGCAAGGTATACCTTTGGTTTGCCGACATTGTCAATTACTTAGCAGGGAAGTACCTACCACCGGAGTTCACGAATGCGGATAAGAAGAAGTTCTTCACATACCTAAAGCATTATCATTGGACGATCCCTACCTATACAAATTGTGCCCTGATGCCATTCTTAGGAGATGCGTCCATGATGATGAGATTCCAAGTATTTTGCACATGTGTCATGCTAGAGAAGCTGGAGGTCACTATGGACCAGACAAGACAGCAGCAAAGGTACTGCAGTGTTGATTCTATTGGCCAACAATTCATAAATCTGCTTACGAGTTTGCAAGATCCTGTCATTCCTGTCAAATGACTGGTAATATTTCTAAGCGGAATGAGATGCTACTGCAGAGTATCTTAGAAGTGGAAGTATTTGATGTATAGGGAATTGAGTTTGTGGGACCATTCACATCGTCAGAATCAAATCGTTACATCCTGGTAGCAGTCGATTATGTTTCCAAATGGGTGGAAGCAGTGGCTTCACCTACTAATGATGCCAGGGTTGTCCTGAGGTTTCTTAAGAAAAACATTTTGACGAGGTTTGGTGTGCCAAGAGCCATAATTAGTGACAGAGGGAGTCATTTCTGTAATAGGTTGTTTGAGAAGTTGATGATGAGATATGGGGTTAGTCATAAGATTGCAGCAGCATATCACCCCCAGACGAGTGGACAAATAGAAGTCACGAACTGAGAGATTAAGAGAATCTTAGACAAAACTGTGAATCCCACAAGGAAAGATTGGTCTTTGAAATTAGATGACGCTCTTTGGGCGTACATAATAGCTTATAGGACCACGATTGGGATGTCACCGTATATGATAGTGTTTGCAAAAGCATGTCATTTACCGATAGAACTCGAGCACCGAGCACTGTGGGCTACGGGGTTTCTAAACATTGATGAGGATTTAGCCGGTGAAAAGAGAATGCTAGAGTTGAATAGATTGGAGGAGTTTAGACTTCAAGCATATGAGAATGCAAGGATTTACAAGGAAAGAACGAAACGCCTGCATGATAAGAAGATTCTGAACCGCACATTTCAAGTTGGAGATAAAGTCTTTGGTGTACAATTCGCGCCTTCGTCTTTTTCCTGGGAAGTTGAAGTCTAGATGGTATGGACCACATATAGTCACGAAAGTCTTCAATTCAGGTGCATGTGAAGTAAGAAATGAACGCTCTGGGCAAACTTTCACAGTTAACGGCCACAGGCTGAAACATTACGTACCTAGAGCACAATTATGACCCTGAATTGGAAGTCTTTGCGTTAGAGGAGCCAGAATATGAATGAAGGAACCCTATTAGTATAGTCGAGCTGACGACTATAAACTCAGAGCTATTTCTAAACCCTTATTTATTGCTTTTGTTTATTTTATTTTGAGTCAATAAAGTAGCATGACAATCGCAAGGTTTTTTCATCACATATATCTTCAGTCACCTGACTAGAGATATATGTGGTTTTTTCCTTCACGATTCTCATGTGATACCCTTGTAAAAGTTTTCGCGTCTTGCTTAGGCCAATGACAGAATAAAGTGGCTTAAACTGTTTTTGCGCATTCCTCTGGTATGCACAATTACCGCCACCTTATTTTGTTGTTGCCCTTCGCATGTTACTCATAGTTTTTGGAAGAATTTTGGAAAGCAGGTATAAACTTGAAAGAGGAATAACCTAGGAGCTAATGATTCTGCTCCCGGATTCGTTTTGACTCAGCCAACATTTCCAGAGCTAAGTACTTTTTCTTCTCTTTATTGTTAGTCATTGGGGACAATGTCTATAATAAGTGGGGGGTTAAGGCGTCTTAGCTGGGTAGTCGAAAAAAGGGAATATTTTTGAAAAATTAACACTGTTTTTAGCTTGCTATTTGCACGTTTTCGAGTAAGGAATCGGTAGAAAAGGAGCCCAAGTTCAATTTGAAGTGATCTATAGCATATTCAATTTAGTATGGAAAAACGAGCATATGTTATGTTGCGTGAAGTAGTAACTTATTAATTATTATTCTATCATTGCAATCAATACTTGAGCACATAATCCGAGTGAGAAGTGTTTATGATTAGATGATGAGATGTTTTAACCGGGAATCATTATTTTTCTGTCTATATACTTTAACAACTTGTTGTAAGACAAGGGAAGCAACTTGGATGACGAAAGGCAACCAGGACAAACGGACTTGTGAGAGAGAGAGAAAAAAGTGAGGAAATCTGCCAGAAAAATATTTCGAAAAAAAAAGAAAGAAAAGAAAATTTGGAAAAAAAAAATAAAGAAAAATATGCAATAAAGGAAGTGAGGGAAGCGAACTCGTGTAAAAAGGGCACGACCCTCGCATAAAAAGAAACAAACGAGGACTTAAGAGCGATGCTCAGTCCCCGAGTCTGCCCGAACCAATATCGGTACCATGTTGTGTAACCAAGTCTGAAGGCAAAATGAGCGAGTGTATGTACAAGAAAGTTAAGATTGTGGGGTTAATACAACTTGATTCTCTTCACGAACACACTATCACAACTGATTCATCACATGACACATTGATGCATGATAAGTAGTGATTAATGGGGAGCTTATGGATTGTCGCTTGATGTGTGTTTCTGCCGGAAATCTTTATTGAATATGTGATAGTTAATGGGGATTGTTCATGAAGGCACATTCCGCCTTGATACTCTGCTTGCGGACGAGCAGAAGGCTAGTGGGGGTAGTTGATGACGGTTAAAATAGTCTATCCAACAGCATCAATATTCTATCCATTTTGAGCTAAAAATAGTTGTTTCGACCAATAAAAGTGAACCATTTACGTTGAATATCATATGTCGGGTTCGTGAGTCGAGAAATCTGCACTTAGCGTTTATTCTCCCTATTTCGATATTATTTCGTGCGTTATTTGATGATTTTCAGGATAGGGAATATTGGGCTGAGCATGATGGACGAATCTGGAGTGGACTGGACGAAAGGAATGGGCCTAGGGTATTCTAGAAGCATCCGAGTTAAGTCGGTTGAAGAAAAAGGACAAAAATGCCCTCGGTAACCCGAGGGGTGCTGCCGACTTACCGAGGGTCCAGAATCTTCCGAAATGCGTTTTCTTGGACGAGGGGTAGAACTAGATGTTCCTAAGTCGGTTCAGATAGCTATAAATAAAAGGCTTCGCCTCAGAACTCAATGTACTCAAATTATTCAAGGAAATTATGAAATAAAATTTCATTGTTCTTTATTTAATTTTTTTTTATGAGTTCTGGTCGGAGAGACGACGGAGTCGCCGCCTAGGGAGAGATCCAAAGGATATCTACGCTCGCCTTCGAGGGTATGATTTTCTACCTTTTCCAAGATGTAGATCTATCGTCGTTATATTCGTCTAGTATGTTTTAATTGCTTATTTAGTTTAATTATGTAGTAGTTAGTTTATTTTACCCCATGTGTTATAGATCTGATTCGTTGGTGAAGAAATCATGAAATAGTAGTTGGGTTCTTCAGATCTGCGACGGTCTATATCGCTAGATCTGAATACCTAGTAAATTACTAATTCTTGATAATCGGCGCCAGCTACGTTGATCGATAGATTTAATTTACTTGTTAGCAGCCTGATAAACTTTTTGCATGTTATCGTAAATTAACATGAAGGACCGCAAGTGAAGTGTTAATTAGGACATTATCTAGAATGGACCCTAGGAACGTGCTGGTCAGTGTCGACAGCTGTCTAAGCGGGTTTGAGGTATGAGGTAACACTCAATATCGGCAGCTCTAGTTCTTTATGCGTATGGGCTATTACGGACCAATTAAGGAGGGTAGCTTGCGTATGGATTGTCTACTGCCATTGTCGGAGTAGATAGGGTTAGGAGTTGTACCCGTAGCTGAACAATGAATAAATTCACCAATGGGCAGGACTGTTGCATGTGTGGGGAAAATAACTAATTACTCATAATTGAACTAATACCTTAGAAACTCTTGTTGCTTAGTTGAACTTGCATATTCCTGTTAGTTTGAGGCACCAATACTACTGTCTATATATTTAGTTGGTCGTAGACCGTTATTCGTGACAACTCAATTTTGATAATTGGACGTTCTTACTAGTCTCTGTGGGATTTGACCTTGACTCGCCAGTACTCTACTACGATAGACCTAGTTCTCTTGCTAGTAAGTGCCTTGCACGTGACACTACAAGAAATTTGCCTTTTTATGGCGTGCGTTGCGTGCCATAATTTATATTTTATGGCGTGCCTGAGCACGCCATAAAATCACATGTCGTAAAACTACAAAAAAAACACGGCATGCACATGCGTGCTGTAAATCCTCATTTGTCCGCCATAACTGGACAAAATTATGGCGAGTATTTGCACGCCTTAATAACTTCATCCGTTTATGGCATGCGTGTTGTGCCATAAAAGGCTTCCCGCCAACTTTACAACTAAATCATGGCATGCAATACATGCCATAAACTCATTCCCGCCAATAAAAATACCATGTCACAGCATGCTTTGCACGTCCTAAATTATATGTTGTATATAAAATAATTATTATTATCCTATATTAGCTATACTCAACACAACACTTTCAAAATAATGCACATCATAAACGATAACATCTCATCATAAATCAACAACAACAACAACATCCGTTATAACAATTTAAATCCATCACAATTACTATCTCAAAACAAGTCATGCGCTTAAAACAAGTCAAATCCACCACAAATACTATAACAAAATGTCATGCTCTACAAGCTCGTTCAGTGAATACGGTAAGTTGATACGTGCCGGAGCAGTCCATCATATCCACCCTTTGCTCTTGGAATTCGAGCAGCCCTAAGAAAACCAAATATTATAACGAAATGACATCGATAACAAGCAGAAGAAATCGTGAAGCCATGAAGCCATCTCCCCATAGCCCCCGTATGACTAATGAAACAGAGAACAATACCCACACGAAGAAAGATAAAACTTTACCATAAAGTCTCAAGATATTGACTATATTGGATAACAAACACCAGTACCAAGTATTCATGTGTAGATAAACTCAATGTCTACTAGAAAAGGGACAACTACCTATGATGGCATAAGATTATTTCCAACTAACACAATAATAATCCAAAAAAGTCGACAAACAAAAAAACACAGAACCAGCAGAAATTTAATCTAATTATTAATATCAACCAACACAATCAAAAGCAGCAACAAAGTGTCTAAGCAAATTGTGGCAAAACAATCATTTCAAAGTTCTTAAGATATGCTGCTGCATATTTTTTGAATATACAAAATTGAAACTAATCACCCAAAAAATCATCTACTATTTTCAAAAATAAACCTTCAAGTCTAATGAGCAGAAGCTGCACAAACAAAGTCCTAGATCAATTGAATCTCCTGACCAAATTCCCCTTCTCCAGCTACCCAAAATAGCAATAAGAATTACGTATGATTGAAATAAACATGTTCATATTTTAGGGCAAAATAGTGAGCCCGAAATCACCACTAGTGCAGCAAGTAATTTGCAGCAGATAACACAAATTTCTAGACAGGTAATATTAACATGAAAACTACTAATTTAGCATGCAAAAAGTACGTACATATTTGACAGCATTTTGCTTTTAACAGATGGTTACAACGTATGGGATGTCAAAGATAGGACCATCATCATAGAGTAGTGATGTTGTTCTAAGGATGCAAGCAAGGAACAATATGTCATAGAAACTTGATGAAATCATTGATGCGCCGTGAAACAATCAAACGAGCGTATGAAAAATGCCCTAAAATCTTTATCATCCAGTCATGAATTTTGATACAAAAAAAGAGATTTAGAACACAATTACACAAGTCTAGGTCATGAATTTACCTCAAAGAAGTTTGATGCAACGAGAGGGCCAAGCCACTGTGTTTCCTTTTGCTTCCGATAAAGTGCTGAATTCTTCGGTTGGTCGAGACAAGGCAATGTCCTCAATGACTTCTCGTACCCATACCTTCCAACAATGAGGACCAAGAGGAATACAATGTACTTTATCGTCCGGATCCTTAGACGCAAGTTCTCCGATAGCAACAATCTTCTCGGTCTCATACCAACTCAATAGGTGCAATTTTTGCATTTGGGGAGCAACAAGAGGGAAAAATATGAGTTGATAAATGACTCATGATCCCTACTCTTTCAAGGCTTCTTCATTACATGAGTGGATTAAGCTCCAATAAATGCTAGACAGTTTCCAATCTAAAAAAATTCTTCAATTCCAAGTACAAACAAAAATAAAATAAAATAACAGAAAGAAGATCAAGAATCGGGCCTACAATGTTCTTTTGTTATTCTAACAATGTACTTCCAATAAACTATGGTTAGATCTTTCTCAACTAATTACCAAACACTCATAAACATGAAAACACCCAAAAAGGAAGAAATGAGAGGGATGGGGAAAGTCGAGGAATAAAAGTAACATGATTGTTAATTAAATGGAAGATAAGATACCTCATTCGGTAATCCTCCCATACTCTTTAATGTATTAAAGGGTAATGATTCAAGAACTCGTACTGGAAAAAGCTCCGGTGTATGCCTGCAAACACCGCATTAAGTATTCATAAAAAAAATTATGAAAACTCATTAGTTAAATTTTCTATCAAGAGAGGATTACCATATATAATCAACAGTTCCAATACTAAAGGTTCTCCAAACCTATCCCTGTTTCTAGGACTTCCCTGACCATGTCACCAAACAATATGAGCAAAATGTTCCCAAGTCAAAAAGAGAAAAGCTTCCCAGCACCGGGCTGTCCTTTAAAGTCACAGCAGTTAAAGAGGAGCACAAGAATTAGGAGTAATGCAAATAAACTCAACAAAAAATATATTTTGTTACTAAATATGAATCATTCATGTTATGAGCCAACATAGATGAACGGACAGATATGACTAATTTCCTGACCTGAATGAAGAACATGAAAAATGTATCTAAACCTTCCTTCATTTTGCAAGAAAAGTCGACTAACTAATAGACCTATATCTACCTCATTAACAGAGCAAAGCACTTAAAGGAATCGGTGCTCGTTGCCTGCCAGGAAGACTCGGGTACGAGGAAGCAAGAATGCATAGTCTCCAATATACATGAGTCCCGTGAGCAAATGCTTAGCAAAGTTAGCTTTAAATAAATTGCCCAATATCTTTTGATACAGTCAGTTTCTTTACCGAGCAAAACCACTACAATCCTCAAAACTTCTACACTATGGATATAATTAAGACATCAAATCAAATCAAAAGAATAAAAAAAACACAAGTTTAAAATTATTTAAGCATAACAATATGAGAAAAAGCTACTGCTGCAATCACTCTAATTGAGACTATTTACTGAAGGAAAATAAAGTCCGTGAATCTGTTGCAATCTCTGGAAATGTGACCAACTAAGCCACCGCCTGACCTTGAATTCCCACCGGCAGTAATCTAACCGAGTAGAGAAAATCCCTAAACATTCAAGCCGCTGAGAAAGGAGAAGAAACGTCACACGAACCTGTTATTTTGGTGAGCCAAATCCAACCACAGCTTGTCTTACAGAAAAATACTCCAGCTAAATTCAAAGATTGCAGTAAGAGAGTGAGAAAATTAATCGAAGGTAGAGCATTGAGAAAATCCAAGACAGAAAAGGGATAGGATTTACTAGGAGGAGGAAGTTGCCGCCGTCGGAGATTAGATTTTTCGCAGCAGGGAAATTTTGGCAATGAATGAAATTTTGGAGGAGGATTTTTTATTTTGTCTGGGAACGAATAAAATTTTGGGCGTGTAAATTTAGCGGGAATTGAAAATTTTATGGCGTACCATAAAAGCACGTCCTAAAAGAAACAAAATACATGGCGTGATTTTCTTATACGCCATTACTTTATAAGATTCTAATAAAATCAAGACGCGCAATGTAATGTACGCCGTAATTTGAAAAAATTATGGCATGCACAAATGAACGCCATAAATTGCGCGCTCTAAAATTACTATTTTCTTGTAGTGTAATTTGTAACTGGATAAGTAGATTCATATCGTGTCTCCAGGCAATCGACATACAT
>CM044901.1:88989026-89051078 GCA_024500145.1 Gentiana dahurica var. dahurica | reverse complement strand
AGAAAGAACCTGCATCCCCTTTTCACCCATGTGACCCAGTCTCATGTGCTACAGTTTTGTAAGTTGTGAGTGATGAATCTCAGCAGATGCCACAGTAGCAGAACCAGGAACAACTAACCCTTGTAGTATATACAGAGTCCCTTACTTGATTCCCTTAAGGACTAAACTTGAATTTTTATAGACACTCAGCACACCATTTTCTCCCTTAAAACCGAATCCCTTGCTGTCCAAAGAACTGAGAGATACCGGATTTTTTAGTCATTTGTGGAACATGTCTAACTTCACTCAGTTTATAGAATCTTCCATCCTCTGTCCTCAACTGAACTGGGTCAATCCCAACTACCTTGCAGACCTTGCTGTTTGCCATAGATATATGACCACCATCTATCTACTGATAACATGAGAACCACTCTCTGTGAGGGCATATATGAAAGGATGCCCCAGAGTCTAGAATCCACACATCAGTTTGATGTGCTGACTCTCCTTCCACTAGGACCATGTCCTCATCTGAATCATGCTCAGCTGCCCCAACAACTATGCCAGAACTGCTCTCCTACCGTTTCTTCCTCCTTGGACAATTGGTCCTCCAATGTCCCTGCTCCTTACGGTAATTGCAAACATCTGTGGATTTAGGGCCTTTGGACCTTGTCTTCTTGGAATTTTTCTTCCTAGACTGACCATGCTCTTTTCCACTGTTGTTACTGACTACTAGTCTAGCAGCCTGATTGTCTGCCTCAACTGCCTTATGTCTCCGTCCCCTGCCATGTAAAGCTGACCTTACATCCTCTAAAGAAACTGTATCCTTCCCAACTGTGAAGGGCTACACAAAATTCTCATAGGAAGCTGGTAATGATACCAGCAAAATCAGAGCAACATCTTCATCCTCAATCTTCACATCAATATTCCTGAGATCAAGTAATATTGTGTTCAGCTGATCAAAATGATCCCTCAACTGAGCACCCTCATGCATCCTCGGACTGAATATCCTCTGCTTCAACAGCAACTTGTTGGTCAATGACTTAGTCATATACAGGCTTTCAAGCTTCAACCATAACTTGGCAGCAGTGTCTTCCTCAACAACTTCTGTGATAACATCATCAGACAATCACAACATGATGGTTGAATATGGTTTCTCTTCCAGACTGGCATAATCTGCAGAACTGGCATCCTATTTATCAGATAAATGAGTCCACAATCCTTCTTGCTTTAACAAGGCCTACATCTTGATTTTCCACAAACTGAAACTGTTTCTCCCTGTAAATTTATCAATCTTTACTTTCATTGCTGATATCATTCTAATTAAAGAACAAACCTTTGATCAATAAATCCTAGCACTGGTCACCGGTCTTGGTGAAGATCAACTCTGTACAACCTGCAACTCTCTGAATCTTGAACCTGACACTCTGATACCAATTTGTTAAAAACACAGAAGAGAAGCTTGTAGTTTAGAAAGATTATAACAGAAGCAATGGAAACATAAAGTATGGCGGAAATTGATAAAACACAGAAACAGAGAGAACACAGTGATTTAACATGGCTTTCGGCGTTGTGCTAACTACTCTACGGACAGAAAAAGAGATACTTTACTATGCACAAAATTACAAGGTATTTCTCACAAAATGAAAGACACTCTTCATTGATTACAACATCGGTATTTATAGGCATAAATCCCAAACCCTAACCGCCAAAGATATTTGTCAGAATTGTCATAAATACCCTAGATGTGGACCCCAGCTCAAGCTGTTATCCATAAGATGAAACCCACTTAAGAACTGACTCTCTCAGACTTGTAATCAACTGCTCAAATACGGAACTATGCTACACTCAACAAAAACTCAGCAGACCAAACTGACTGCTGACTTTAGAAGAAACTCAGTTGCACTTCAACAAACTGACTTTCACAGAACTGAATAGACTTAACTGAACTGACCATCATTCTCAGTCTCAGTTTTACATATTAATTCCACCAGATTATTCATCAGTTTAGAGATCAAGTCACCAAAACTGACAGCTTCAGTTACAAAACTTATAGTCATTTTAATAAGCTGTCAGTTTACATTTCCTGAAATATATATATACTTGCCTTCGTCCAACAGTAATTCAAGATTCAACTTCAACCTATATTGCAAAATCCATTTTCCCACCACCGGAACCATTGAACTCACCTCCTTCCTTGCGATATATAATAAGGTGTTAGCCAATCATACCGCCATCGTCATCATTTTAAGGTCATTAACTAAAAACCACCATGATATCTTCGGTCTTCCTCTTTAATTTTATGGATAACCACCACGAACCGTCATTGTTCAGTCACCACAACCACCACCGTACGCTATGATTCAGCCTTGTAATTGTTATAGTATCTTTTCCAGCCCAAACACCGACACTAGAGATTGACCACCGAGTCACAAAAATTCTATAAACCATAGTGATATCAGGTGAATCTAACTACCACGGTGTAGTCGCCTTTATTATGGTGGCTAGGGGGATTAGAGTTATTGCTCTAGGAGAACGGCTAGTCACCAATCTCGAGGCCTCTTGACTCAAAGTCTATCCGAAAGTAGCTAGAGTGCTCGCTCGTAAGAGTGAGGATGGTACCTTTTCCCTAAAGATTCATGCTAAATCTGGGAAAGCAAACGGTTGGTACGTAGGTCCTTGGGCATGAATAAGGTTGGCTAAAACCATGTAGGAGGTTTGCATGATGAAGGTTGATTCTTTTCCTTAGTGATCGGCCGGAGTCGTCAGGCATGGCTAGTTCTCGTGGAGTGCGGTTGAAATCTATACGGTGTTTGGGCGGTACTTGACTCATCGGATCGGCCAAAGCTGGTTCTTGTAAATAAACTTGACATGACCTCCTAATGCTCGTGCACTTCAATATAAAAAAATTGTGATTTTCATTTCTTTTATTATTAAAGAAATACTTATGCTATTATTTTTAAATGTTTCATCAAGATGTTAGGCTTAGGTGGAAAAGGTGGAGGTTGGGTAGGGCCGAGGGGGTTGATGAGAGTCAACTTTATGATGCTCCGATGCTTGTTTTAGCCCCTATTTACGACACTTTTGGCTTGGTTTGGGTAGTTTTAGACCGTTTATAGGGCGAAATCACATTGAGCATTCACTATGAGGTACCCCATCAAATAGATGGAAAATCTCACCATTTCACGATGGTTTAGCCCTTTACGAACCCTATGTTTCTTGCGGAATTATGCTCGGTATGTTGTTTGGTATGAGAAATGCAGGAAATAGGTGACTCGTATACCCGGATGTTGGGGCATGAGGCTTAGAAGACGAAACCGAAGCTCGAGGATGGAAAAGTTGAAGAAAAAGCTTAAATTTGCAAGTATGCATTCCTTGTACTTACCGAAGCCATCTTGGTGGTCACCAGAACTCACCACATTTTGGGCAGAATGTACAGAAATCTCGGTAGTTACTAGACTATTTGGTGCTTACCACGATTTCTGTAGAATTGACAGTTGCGTTTTTTTAGAGGATTTAAAGAGCTTTTTCACCCCCCATTTCATATTCACTCATACTTAGTCTCATGTAGGGTATACTTAGGTCGATTTTCTTCCCTCTTTCACCTTAGATTAGCTCATCTTTCACTATTTCTCTTAGATTAAACTCATATTAGTTTGGATTTTATCTCAACTTTGTTGGATTTTGACATTTTGGATCTTCTTCTTCACCAATTGACATGGGTGTTGATGAAGTTTGATGTAAACGTCAAATTTCTTCCTTTAGGTAATTAATTTCATTTCTCATTCATTTTTATGGCTTTAATCTTTGTTTTGATTGTTATTTCTTGCTTTGAGATGAATAGCTAAATATATCATAGTCAAATTATGTGAAGATTCAAGAAATCCCCCTCTATGGATGAAATTGGGAATGGGTAGTGCTTAATTGTTGTTATATCGGCGAATTCATGTCTTAAAACTTGTTCTTAATGCTTGAATTAGCTTGATCACCTAGTTCATGATCACACACACCACTTTTATAAATGTGTGTTGCGTAGGGGTGTGGGAAAAGGGGTTTTAAAATCGTTTATTTTAATTGACTGAGTTGTTTAGATTCGATTCGGGATGAGGTTTATCGGTTGAGTAATCGAGCATCTCTAGAGCTTTTATCTTGTTTCGGTCAGTTAAATCCTTAAAGGTGGACTGTTGAACCCGGCAAAGGGTACTAGGTTATTGTATGGCGTCTAGTACTACCTTAAGAGCTTGCACCCACGAATGAGTCGATATAAGTGTTAGGTTGGTTGGTTGGTCAAGCTTATTCCCGAATAATCGATTAGAGGGGCGAAAGTATCAATTTAATCATGGTTTGGCTATGTCTTTCTCTCTCTTTCATCTTTAGTTTTATCATAGTGTGGTGTTAGTTAAAACTTGTTCCACCTTCGATTAGCCTAAACTAAGTACAAGAATGACTTTGGTAGTTGATTGATTCCTTGTGGGATACGACCTTGCTCACCTCTATAGTGCTTCTGACCCGGTACTCTACCGGTTAAGGTAGGTCGTTACTATTTTGGTCATCAATAATTTTCTGGTGCCGTTGCTGGGGACTCAAATCGATATTCATAAGTCGTTTGAAGACTTAGGCTTAGGTCTTTTTTTTTGTTTGTTGCTTTTTCTTGATGTTGGATTTTTGTTCAAGAGTCATACCACTTATTGCGGTGGTGGCGGTGACTGGATACCGTGATTATGTTATTGTTGTTCCCTTGAATTTCAATGTATGGATCCATATGGCCATGGTGGTTATTCTCCCTACTCATTTGGTGGCTTTAATTTTGGTGGTATAGGTTTTGGGTCCCAACCATATTATCAATTCAAACCCATACACATCACCATACAACAATGAGTATGGGAATCCTCCAAGTTTTCAGTTTCAACACACCAATGCCTATTTGCAATATGCTCAACCTTCACAAATACCTCCTCCTCCACAAAAGAGTTCGACGAATATGTTGACCAAATCAACAAGACTTTGCAAGAGCAAGGCCGGACTTTGCAAGAGTAAGGTCAAGAGTTGAGGGATATTAAAACGAATGCTACTACTCTTCAATCGGCATTAAAGAACTTGGAGAACTGGGTAGAACAATTGATTGAGAAGAGGAAGGTTGAGAGAAATGCTAAAAATGATGAAATTTTATTTGCTCCACCATCGACTCTTGAGGTAATCACCCATCACGAGTGTTATGAAGAAGGTATGAATCATGCTAGTGAATCATTTATTCATTTTTCTTTGAACCATAGTGAAAAAATTGTGGTGGATCATATTGAATATATTGATGTTGTAGTTGAGCCAAAATGTTATTGCTTGGTGTTTGAATCTTTGTTACTTGGCATATGCTCTCATTCGGGGAGTTGAATTCATTGTGTTGCACGGTGAATTTCTTGAACCAATCTTCGTGGTGGGGATTGAGCCCCTTGTTTGTCTTGTCCCATTTTAAGGGTGTGCTCAATTCTTTTGATTTTTGTACGGAGACGCAACGGTTTGCTCTCCTTTGGTATAACTATCCTTAGCATTGTTGCGGGTAGAAAGTCGAACTAAGGACTTTAAACTTAGAATGTTTTAGGTAATGTGTTCTTGTTGTTATAAATAAATGTGGATGGAATTTTTTTTTAATTGCCATGTTCTTGAGGCTATTGAGCAAAAGATGTGCAATTTGTTTTTCTTTCATTCCACTCGTGCTTTGTTGCTTTTCTCTTAGTTTCTTAATAAGTCAAACCAATGACATAAAACAAAGGCGCTTATGGGAGGCAACCCACTTTTTCTTTGTTTGGTAGTAGTAGGACCGAGTCTTAGGTAAAAGAGTGGGAAAATTTTGGCCTAAGAAAAGAGCTATCGAGTGAAACTTTGTTTTGATCCTTTGACTGGACTTGGATTGGTATCACTTTGGCCCGTTTTGGCCCTTATTTTATGCATGGATGATTGTTTCTCTTTTTATTATCTTTTCATCTCATGTGATTCGAGTTCGGTACATTCGGTTATACTATGATAGTGTATGTGACATTGATTATTTTTATTATTTCTCAATATCTATTACATGCTTTGGAGCATGAGGATTGTACCGCGTGCATGAGTTTTCATGTTTCTTGGTTTCATGGATTTAGATATTCGAGATGGACCTTCGTGGATATGTCATATGCATTCTTTCACGCCTTCTGCCGGGTTAAGCTAAGTTTTCTTTCTCTTTATCATTCACGCACTGAGGACAATGTTGCATTTAAAGTGGGGGGTGGTAGGCTTAGCTTTGTTATTTGATATACTTCGTTGTTGACATTTGCCAAAGTGTTGTATGCTTATTTTCTGGTCACTTCTTTAGTAAAATTGAGCTATTTTAAAAAAAAATTCAAGGTTTTGATGTTGCATTCGTATGTTGAACCATCACATTGATAGGGTAAACGGTTTAGTGAACGTTTAAATACATGTTACTTCGCCTACTACCTTATCTTATGAATGGGATGCTTATGCACGTATGGCTTCGATTTCATGGACCGCGATAACTAGTGACCGATTATGGTAGACTTAGGCACAATTAGCTATCTAGAACTCATATCATTAACTTCGAGGCAAAATAGAAAGGCCAACCTTGGTAGAGTTTGGGATGACAGTTATGGCGTTTCTTTGACCTGACCAGAGCCAAATAGCCATCCCGTGACATATTCCACTGTAACCCCTCTAAGCCATGGTAGGATGGTTAGACCCCCATCTGACACTTAGCCGTTCGTTTTAGCCTGTAATTTCCCGACCCTTAAGCTTTATTCATGGTCTACATTCCCTTGAACACCCTACGAGTTGAGCTTAATCATTTCATGCTATCACACTTCCGTAGGCAAGTGTGGGGTGGTAGAACGGCGTGTATGTTGAGAGGAGTTGGAGTTTTTACGAGCTATTTCACGATTTGGAGGGTAGGAGCTCGATTTATATGATGTATATGTGATGTCCTTTGACTCAAACCTAATAAAAATTCAAGTTCAAATTCACGAAAAAAAAGAAAGAAAAAGAAAATCAAAGAAAGTTACAAAAAAAAATTGAAAAGTAAAAGGTTGAGTCAAAGAAAGCAAGTGTTTAGGACTCATGTATTGACTTGTTTTTGTTATGTTGGTGTTTGGGATGAGTTTTTAGTGAAGAAACAGGATTTCTATACATTTTGTGCCTCATTACACTTGAGACATAGTGCGATATGGCATTTTACATCATGAATCATGTTTCTATAGTCATTTTGAGCTAGAGAATGGTAGAAATAGCTATGTTTTGTTTTGATACACCCCATGATTAAGCTTGCTCATTTTTATCTCTTTCTTGATTATTCCCCAAAAATTCCCTTCGGTTTGCCCCGTCCCTAGCCTAACGTTACAACCTTGCAAGTCCAACTCGACCTTGCTTGCCGCAGTTGGCCCCAATTAGTGGAGATGCTTATAAAGTATGAGCCTATGGTGTAGTCGCAATAACCAAGCATCCATAATCCAAAACGATGAACCGTGGTAAATGTAGGAGAAGCTATTCACACACACACACATCCCGTTTGCTTGATAAGGTAAGGTTAACTTGCATGCATTTACTAATTTACTTGTCGGTTATCATTGACATGTGATTGTCTTGACCTACGCATGTAACGTTGACTCTTTGGATTCTTTTAAAACGCTCATTTTGCTCGAGGGTGAGCAAATGCTAAGTGTGGGGTGGTTGATGAGAGTCAACTTTATGATGCTCCGATGCATGTATTAGCCCCAATTTACGACACTTTTGGCTTGGTTTGGGTAGTTTTAGCCCGTTTATAGGGCGAAATCACATTGAGCATTCACTATGAGGTAAACGATCAAATAGATGGAAAATCTCACCATTTCATGATTGGGCAAGATTGGGACAATCACCATTGGACCATTCACTCTGGGGTGGGCAAGATTGGGCAGCAGGTGGAGAAGTGGGATCCATATAGAGAGGGCCATAAATTTAGGCTTAGGTGGAGAAGGGGAGGAACAGAAAGGAAACACTGTTTCTACATACTTAACATGTCGAGAGACATAGAGACAAGAGTCAAAAGGATCAAATCAATAGTAAGCATGATGATTAAGGGCATATCCTAAGATGGATGCAACCAAGGGTAACATAAACAACCAAAGACCCATAATTTTTTATAGTCAGAAAGAGAGTGGAAAACGCTTTCATAAGGGGATTTTATATTAAGAGTAAATGTAGGCATGAAATTGATGAGATAGACAGCGGTAGCGAAGTCCTAGGGCCAAAAATAGATAAGATAGCGAAGGCATAGGGCCAAAAAATAGATAGGATAGAGTCATGAGAAAAAAAGGGCCAAGCCAGTTTCAACAATGTGAAGATGTTGTCGTTCTGAAAGTCCATTTTGCTCATGAGTACATAGAGGTGTGGTAAAAAGGGAAATGCCATTGGTGTCAGATAGTCACAAAGAGAGATGAACTCACTACCACTATCAGAATATAAGAATTTAATAGTATGATCAAAGAATTTCTCAACAATAGTTTTGAAACACATAAAGGTAGATGTCATCGGACTTACGAGTAATAGGATACAACCACACGTAGCAAGTAAAATGATCAACAAATAGGACATAAGATTTAAAACCATCACGAGATAAAACAAGAGATGTCAAAACATCAGAAAAAATAATCTCAATAGGAATAGTTGAATGTAAAGTATAATCATGCAAGTTTATGTCTTTTATGCTTAAGACAAGCCGAACAATATAAAACTTAAATAGTATAATCCAAATCATAAGTATGAAGAATATTATGTAAAATGGGACTAGCCAGGCGACCCACACGATGATGCCACATATGTGAGCGGGCTATATTTGTTGCAAAGGCTAGTAGAGGTTGGGTAGGCCACTCATACAAACCATTTTTAACTGAACCATGTAGCAGGATGTGACGCGTGGAGATCATTCACAAGAAATTTAGTAGGTAAAAATTCAACAGAGATATTATTAGTTTAGCACAATTGACAGATAGAAAGCAAGTTACGGGACATATTGGGAACACACATAACCCAAATGAAATGATTTATATGAGGAAAGAGGGAGAGAAGTAGAACAAGTATGGGTAATGTTCAGTGCAGAGCCATCTCCAACCATTATATCATCAGTGCCCAAATAAAAAGTGTGGAGGGACAAGTTTTGAAGATCAGTGGTAACGTGGTGGGTAGCCCCACTATCCAAAAGCCATGGAGTTGATGCATCAAAAGGATGTTCGACCAAGTGGGCTTGAGGGCGAGGTGACCAAGCTAAGGCAGGATTGAATGGTTGAACCCGATATGTATTACAAAATTTAGCAGAGTGCCCTTATACAGAACACAACTAACACAGTGCAATATATGGTTTGCGTGGCCTGACATTGGAGCCTTGAGTCGGGGCTAGATGTGGTTGATAGCCGGTGTAGGACTGGAAGATGCCAGGCTGTTGAGACTGGAAATTACCAGGCAGCTGGGCCCTCTATGGTTGGCTGGTAGGTCGGGGAAGGAGACCAGGAATCGGACAAATGGTAGAGTGAGCAATGGCCGGTCTAAAGTTGACCGGCAGTGAGGTAGTGGTTAATTTGACTTAAGAATTGAGCAATTTATCATGCAATTCCTTGAAAGTAATTGCGGTTTCACAGGCTTGGACTGCCCTCCCAATTTCAGTGTATTCGTCCCCCGAATTGTCAAGAATCAAATCAATCATCTATTCATGGTCCATTGTAGAACCAAGAAGGGTCAATTTATCAGCTTTGTTCTGTAATATTCCGATTTTCGGAAAAGGGCAGACGTGTCATTTTGCGAAAACGAAATATTGGGTTCGGTTCCTTTTATTCAGAGTTTAAGTATTTGATAAATTATATATATATATATTTCGAGATATATATGTATATATTTAAGGAGGAAAATCTGATTTTTATGATTAAGGAAAATAATAAGATTTTCTATTATTTTGGGATTTGTTATTTAAGGAAAATAAATCCCCACAACTCTTATAACCTACTAGAAATCAGATTTTTTCCACCTCCAAATTGTCTTATGCGTGTGAGAAGAGAGCAAATTAGGGCTGAGGGTTTTTCATCAATTGAGCAAATTAGGGCTGAGGGTTTTTCATCAATTGCTAAGTCAATTCTTGACGGTTTTCATATCAGAGTCGAGCACCGGAATCGTTGTGAAAGAAGCTTCGTTTTGAATTCAGAAAGTTGGAGTTTTGAAAAGGTATGATTAAGCCCTAGTTTTGTTCTTGTTCGATTTTGATGGATTCAAACTCATCAATTCATAGTTTTTATCGTTTAGAAGCGTGTGATTGAATCTAATCTAAGTTTGGATTTATCACACATGTTTTCTGCAGAGAAGGGACGGTTTTAGCTACTGTTTTCTGAGTTTGGACTTGGATTTAGCTGCTAAAAAGGTAAGAGGCTCTTCCTACGATTTCAATTATCATTATTGAGGTTTAGATCAAGATTTAAGACGTTTAGATGTAAGAAAGATGTGTTTTTTGTGTTGGTCAATGATCCTAGATGCTATGGTATGATTAGATAAGTTGTTATGTGTTTTTCTGGGTTATTTTTTATGTTAATTATGTTAGAAATGGTTTAGAAATCATGTTTTGAAGATTTCAGCGTTTTGGGAAAAACCCAGGCAAACGGGCGTTTGCGATCACAGCAGCTCAAACGGGCGTTTGCATAAGGCAGACGGGCATTTGAGGTTAGACTTTTGATTCAAGATGTAGCTTTTTTTGACAGACGGGCGTTTGCGGTTAGTGGACAGGCGTTCATAGGATGTCAAACGGGCGTTTGACCTGTTTTACCTTGTTTTTACTGTTTTAGCGTTTCAGCTTGGTTTTACGCTTCATAATCGTGTTTTCACTGTTTTAAACCCTTAATCATGATAGTTAACATTAATTAAACATGAACAAGCTTTGATTGAACTTCTGATTCGTTCATTTAAAACACCGAATGTACTCTTAAAGGGAGTTGAAGTTCGGATCCGTCGGAAGGACATGAAAGGGCTGGTGCTTTGATGAACTAAAGTTCATCAATGTCTGTGTAATTGATAAGATATGATGTCTAGCTGTCTAAGTGAGGGAGTAGAGTGGTTAAGGTGAGTTTTATTCTGAAAACACTTAGGTGGTTAGTTAATTCACATTAATAATTACATACGTGTAGATGAAAGCTAAAACGTCATCTATTCTTGGTTAGGCACTGATTCAAATCGGTGATGTGATACGTTCATAAAAAGGTGGACAACGCTACTGGCTCAAAAGGCTGAAGGGTAGTGGAGGAATTCCATCGAACATATATGCATACCGGGGAGATCCCGGGACTACCGGTGCTAATCACCGTAGTTGGCAAGTATATCTCGTGGTGGAATTTTCATCATGCATTGTGTCCTTGAGTAATGATGTAACAAAGATAAGCTAAGGTAGAAACGTATAGTCACGACGTGTCGATGGGCATGAAGTGAACCCTAAATTGAGTCGGTCTCACTAAGATAATATCTTTAATAATAACCTTAATTGAATTGTATCTTCTACTTCTTACTTTGTACATTGTACTTACCTCAAATGCATGTTTATTTATGTGTTTGGGGGAGAGAAGATGAACAGGTTAGTGAAGATTTTGAGGAGGACTTTGATGACGACGTTTGAGGACGCCGGACTTGAAGACCTTGTTTATTATTATTTTATTTACGCTTATTTCCCAGTCCTGGATTATTGTTGGAACTTGTAGTTTTCTTTTAGTCATTGAGATTCGTACTTTTGTGTTCGTTTGGTTTTCCGATGTAATAAGTATTACATTTTATTCTATCTTTAGTATTTCTATTCTTGGTTGCTTGGAAAAAAATTACCCGAGTCTTTTAGCTTCCGTTTGCTTTTATTTCATACGACGTAGTAGAGGCTTACGTATAATATTATTTATTTAATATTATGCGTGCCGAACGTTTCGATTTCCGGATAAGGACTCGGTGTCCGGGAACGGGGCGTTAAAGTTGGTATCAGAGAAAAGCGTCATTTAGGCTTCCCTTCTTCTAAGAAAAGTTTACTTTAGACCTTTTAGTAATGTTCTGGTTTTCTTTGATCATCAGGATGGTGTTCACTAGAACCGGAGCGGGTGCAGAAGCTTCAGGAGTCCGACGAGAGAGTCCGATACCAGTCGTAGGAGGCGGTTTTGTCAGGCGGAATCCTTCACCTCATCCGAGCCCCACTCCACCCCCTCATACTGCGACCCCTACACCAGATTCTCAGAGGAACTTGTCACCATGACCAATTCGGAACACTACACCACGATTTCAGCCAAGGTACAACTACATCTATGGAGAGCCTGTAGAAGCACCAGTACGTGTCACTGTGGTGGGAGACATTCCACCAGTCTACGCACCCCCAACAACCAGTATCTATCCCCCACCAGTGAGCTACCCTCCTTCAGTGGGTCACACTCCTCGACCTACTGTACCTCCTTCACCCCGTTTTGATCACCAGCTGGGCTATGGATATCCATCTTACGGTTTCCACCCGCAGCAAGAGATACCTTATGGATACCCACCAGTTTATCTGCAAGCCCCACCAGTTAGACCGTCTTTCAAGCAAGCACCGCCAGTTGATTGGTATACGAGGTTGAGAAGAAACAGAGTTCAAGACTTCTTTGGGAATGTCGAGCATTCGAAGGCCGAAGAGTGGTTAAGAGGTTTTGAGAAAGCTTGTAGGAACATCAATGTTCCCGAGACTGAGATGGCACAGGTAGCAGTTGGGTTTCTTTTGGGTGCAGCTGAAGCTTGGATCGATGCGATACAGAGCAGCAATGGAAAAGTGACAGATTGGGGAAGCTTTAAGGCCATGTTTTATAACGAGTATTTTCCAGAAACAGTGCAAGTAGACATGGCAAGCCAGTTCTTAAAGCCTATGCAAGGTAATTACATGACAGTATCTCAGTACCCCAACAAGTTTAACGAGTTGGGGAGATTCTACCCTGAGTTGATGAAAGTAGAAGAAAGAAAGATGGCCTTTACAAGGAAGGCTTAGCCTATCAGATACAGTCAGGTATGTTGGGTTTCACAGCTAAGAATATGGCTGAGTTGTTGAACAAGGCATTAGAGGTTGAGACCTTCAGAAAGAAGGCCACAGTGGTTATTGGGAATAAGAGAAATTTTGGCACGAGCCAAGGCAGTAACAGGGGAGCACCACAACAGAATTTCAAGAAGACAACAGCCCCTGTAACAAGCAAACCTCCCACCGGAGCACCACTTTGCCCTAAGTGCAACAGGAATCACTCAGGTGAGTGTAAGGCCAATACAAGAGGTTGCTACTACTGCGGAGATCTAGGGCACTTCGCTAAGATGTGTCCAACAAAAGGAAGTTTGAATATTCAAAAGCAGGGTAGTGGGAAATGCGGCCCAAGTCGCCCAGTTCGAGTGTTTGCAGTGGATGCTGAGATGGCTGAACCAGATGATAATGTTATTTCAGGTACCTTTTGTTTATTGTAATTTATTTGAGTACTTTTATAGCACGATTTAATCATGTTGTATTTGTGTTTAAATAAATGAATTTACATCCTAGGTACTATAATATTAGACAACTTAGCAGTTACGGCATTGTTTGACACGGGAGCGTCTAATACTTTTGTGTCAACTAAGGTAGCTAAGAAGCTTAACTTACCAATGGAACCCTTAAGAAACACTTTGGAAATAACAACACCTTTAGGAAAAGTGACTAAGTTAACCAATTTGATGCCTCAAGTAGATGTTCGAGTTGGAAAGTATTGTTGCAAGAGTGACTTTACGGTTCTAGACTTTTCAGATTTCGATGTGATTCTTGGAATAGATTGGCTATCCGAGAATTTTGTTCACTTGGATTATAGATAAAAGAGAGTAACCTTTAAGGTACCAGGGAAATCAGATAAGACTTACCAAGGTAACATTTACAAGCCTAGTAAGAAGCGTCATCCGATAATTTCAGCGGTTAAGGCTATAAGAGCTTGTCGGAAAGGTTGTGAAGGCTACTTGTTGTACGCAGTGGACGTGGAACAAGTGAAGCCTAAGTTAGAGGAAACCCCTGTAGTCAAGGAATACCTAGAGGTGTTTCCGGAAGAGTTACCGGGAAACATGCCTGATAGAGAGATTGAATTTGAGATCAAGTTGATGCCAGGAGCGGCACCAGTTGCTAAGGCACCCTATAGAATGGCACCGGATGAACTGAAAGAGTTGAAAGCTCAGCTTAAGGATATGCTTGAGAGGAACATAATTTAGCCTAGTACCTCGCCTTGGGGAGCCCCAGTGTTGTTTATTAAGAAGAAAGATGGTAGCATGAGAATGTGCATAGACTACAGAGCGCTGAACAATCTTACCATCAAGAATAAGTACCCTTTGCCAATGATTGATGATTTGTTTAATCAGTTGCAAGGCAAGAGAGTATATTCCAAGATTGATCTTAGGTCTGGATATCACCAGTTGAAGATCAAGGTAGCAGATAAACCGAAGACGGCTTTCAGAACGAGATATGGACATTATGAGTTCTTAGTCATGCCTTTTGGACTCACTAATGCTCCATCTGCATTTATGGATTTAATGCAGCGTGTTTTCTTGCCATACTTGGATAATTTTGTGATAGTGTTCATAGATGACATTCTAGTGTACTCTAAGGATGAGAAAGAACATGTAGAACACTTAAGGATAGTGCTGGATACATTAAAGAAGAACCAGTTGTATGCTAAGTTCTCGAAGTGCGACTTTTGGTTGGATCAAGTTAGTTTCTTGGGTCATGTCATTTCTGGAGATGGCATTAAGGTTGATCCCACAAAGATTGAAGCAGTTGAGAAGTGGTCCAGACCGACTACAGTTTCTGAGGTTAGGAGTTTCTCGGTTTGGCTGGCTATTACAGGAAGTTTGCTCAGGACTTCTCAAAGATAGCTACACCATTTACCCGGCTCACTCAAAAGAATGTAAAGTTCGAGTGGACCAGCGAGTGTGAAGAGGCTTTTGGAACGCTGAAGAAGAGGTTGACTACAGCTCCAGTTTTGGCAGTTCCGGAGATCTTTGATAATTACGACGTTTACACGGATGCTTCGGGACAAGGTTTAAGTTGTGTGTTGATGCAAGGAGGGAAAGTGATTGCTTATGCATCTAGACAGTTGAAGGTGCATGAGAAGAATTACCCAACACATGACTTAAAGCTGGCAGTAGTAGTGTTTGCCCTAAAGACCTGGAGGCACTACTTGTATGGAGTTAAGGCCAGGATCTTCACCGATCACAGGAGTTTAAAGTATTTCTTTACCCAAGAGAATCTGAATATGAGGCAAAGGAGATGGTTAGATTTTGTTAGGGATTATGATTTGGATATTCAGTACCATCCGGGCAAAGAGAATGTGGTAGCGGATGCTTTGAGCAGAAAACCAGTGTTTGCGGTTTCAAGTGTTGAAGTTGTTGCAGAGAGGTTAGACGAGCTAAGAATCCGAAGCTTTGATCAGATTGAAGACCGGAAGTTGGTGGCACCGTTGTTAGCGAGGTCTGAGTTGATGGATGATATTCGGGAAAAGCAAGATGAAGACCCAGTTTTGGTTGATTTGAAGCGAGTTGCAAGGGAAAAGCCTATAGTGGGTTATGTGTTAGATAAGAGTGGAAATCTTTGGTACCGGATCATCTGTGTGTGCCTAATGTTGCTGATTTGAGGCAGAGAGTTATGGAAGGGGCACATAAGATTGCTTTTGCGGTTCATCCAGGAGCTACTAAAATGTACAGAGACTTGAAGGAAAGGTTTTGGTGGCCCTCGATGAAACTGGAGATAGCCAAGTTTGTTGCAGAATGTGATACTTGCCAGAAGGTTAAAACAGAACATAGAAGACCGGGAGGAATGCTTAAGCCATTGGATATCCCGGAATGGAAGTGGGATAAGATCACTATGGACTTTATCACCGGTTTACCTAAGACAAGAGGCGGTCATGATGCGATTTGGGTGATTGTGGATAGATTGACCAAATCCGCTCATTTCTTACCGTATAAGGTTGATATGCCCTTGAAGAAAATGACGACACTATACTTGGATAATATAGTGAAGTTACACGGAGTACCTATCTCGATAGTTTCGGATCGTGATTCGAGGTTCGTCAGTCGGTTTTGAAAAAGTTTACAAGTAGCTTTTGGAACCAAGTTGGAGTTGAGTACGGCCTTTCATCCTCAGACAGATGGACAATCTGAGAGGACTATCCAAACACTTGAAGATATGTTGAGAGCTTGTGTTTTGGAAGTAGGCGGATCATGGGATGATTACCTACCTGTAGCGGAGTTTGCCTACAACAACAGTTATCATGCAAGTATAGGCATGCCGCCGTTTGAAGCTTTGTATGGAAGAAGATGTAGAACGCCGCTGTTTTGGGATGAAGTCGGGGAAAGACAAATCACCGGGCCGGAATTGGTTGAGCAAGCTAAGGAAAGGGTTCAGTTGGTCAAGAAGAATCTGAAGGCGGCTCAAGATAGACAGAAGAGTTGGGCAGATGTTAGAAGGAGACCTCTTGAGTTTGAAGTTGGTGAAAGAGTTTATCTAAGAGCTTCACCAATGAAGGGAGTGAAACGCTTTGGACAAAAGGGAAAGCTAAGCCCGAGGTATATTGGACCTTTTGAGATTTTGGAAAGAGTTGGACCGTTGGCTTACAGGCTTAAGTTACCAGAATCAATGTCGAGAGTCCACAACGTGTTTCATGTCTCCATGTTGAAGAAATGTTTGACCAGGACGGATGTTGAGACTACTGTCGATCCGGAGATTCTTCAAGACAATCTTTCGTATGATGAGACACCGATTAGAATCTTGGACCGGAAAGAGAAGATGATTAAGAGACGGTTGATTCCTTTAGTTCTGGTGCAATGGAGCAACCATTCACCGGATGAAGCTACTTGGGAAGTTGAGGACGATATGATCAGCGAGTTTCCAGATTTTATGGACTTACCAGGTATGTTCTAAGTTTCGAGGATGAAACTCCTTTAAGGGGGGAAGAATGTAATATTCCGATTTTCGGGAAAGGGCAGACGTGTCATTTTGCGAAAACGAAATATTGGGTTCGGTTCCTTTTATTCGGAGTTTAAGTATTTGATAAATTATATATATATATTTCGAGATATATATGTATATATTTAAGGAGGAAAATCTGATTTTTATGATTAAGGAAAATAATAAGATTTCTATTATTTTGGGATTTGTTATTTAAGGAAAATAAATCCCACAACTCTTATAACCTTCTAATCAGATTTTCCACCTCCAAATTGTCTTCTGCGTGTGAGAGAGCAAATTAGGGCTGAGGGTTTTCATCAATTGCTAAGTCAATTCTTGACGGTTTTCAGATCGGAGTCGAGCACCGGAATCGTTGTGAAAGAAGCTTCGTTTTGAAATCAAAAAGTTGAAGTTTTGAAAAGGTATGATTAAGCCCTAGTTTTGTTCTTGTTCGAGTTTGATGGATTCAAACTCATCAATTCGTAGTTTTTATCGTTTAGAAGCGTGTGATTGAATCTAATCTAAGTTTGGATTTATCACACATGTTTTCTGCAGAGAAGGGACGGTTTTGCTGCTGTTTTCCGAGTTTGGACTTGGATTTAGCTGCTAAAAAGGTAAGAGGATCTTCCTACGATTTCAATTATCGTTATTGAGGTTTAGATCAAGATTTAAGACGCTTAGATGTAAAAAAGATGTGTTTTTTTGTTGGTCAATGATCCTAGATGCTATGGTATGATTAGATAAGTTGTTATGTGTTTTTCTAGGTTATTTTCGATGTTAATTAGGTTAGAAATGGTTTAGAAATCGTGTTTTGAAGATTTCAACGTTTTGGGAAAAACCCATGCAAACGGGCGTTTGCACTAGGCAAACGGGCGTTTGAGACCATAGCAGCTCAAACGGGCGTTTGCAACCACAGGCAGACGGGCGTTTGAGGTTAGACTTTTGATTCAGGATGTAGCTTTTTTTGACGGACGGGCGTTTGGGGTTAGTGGACGGGCGTTCGATGTCGAACGGGCGTTCATAGGATGTCAAACGGGCGTTTGACCTGTTTTACCTTGTTTTTACTGTTGTAGCGTTTCAGCTTGGTTTTCGGCTTCATAATCGTGTTTTCACTGTTTTAAACCCTTAATCATGATATGTTAACATTAATTAAACATGAACAAGCTTCGATTGAACTTCTGATTCGTTCAGTTAAAACACCGAATGTACTCTTAAAGGGAGTTGAAGTTCGGATCCGTCGGAAGGGCATGAAAGGGCTTGTGCTTTGATGAACTAGAGTTCATCAATGTCTGTGTAATTGATAAGATGTGATGTCTAGCTGTCTAAGTGAGGGAGTAGAGTGGTTAAGGTGAGTTTTATTCTGAAAACACTTAGGTGGTTAGTTAATTCACATTAATAATTACATACGTGTAGATGAAAGCTAAAACGTCATCTATTCTTGGTTAGGCACTGATTCAAATCGGCGATGTGATACGTTCATAAAAAGGTGGACAACGCTACTGGCTCAAAAGGCTGAAGGGTAGTGGAGGAAATCCATCGAACGTATATGCATACCGGGGAGATCCCGGGACTACCGGTGCTAATCACCGTAGTTGGCAAGTATATCTCATGGTGGAATTTTCATCATGCATTGTGTCCTTGAGTAATGATGTAACAAAGATAAGCTAAGTTAGAAACGTATAGTCACGACGTGTCGATGGGCATGAAGTGAACCCTAAATTGAGTCGGTCTCACTAAGATAATATCTTTAATAATAACCTTAATTGAATTGTATCTTCTACTCCTTACTTTGTACATTGTACTTACCTCAAATGCATGTTTATTTATGTGTTTGGGGGAGAGAAGACGAATCGGTTAGTGAAGATTTCGAGGAAGACTTTGATGACGACGTTTGAGGACGCCGGACTTGAAGACCTTGTTTATTATTATTTTATTTACGCTTATTTCCCAGTCCTGGATTATTGTTGGAACTTGTAGTTTTCTTTTAGTCATTGAGATTCGTACTTTTGGATTCGTTTGGTTTTCCGATGTAATAAGTATTACATTTTATTCTATCTTTAGTATTTCTATTCTTGGTTGCTTGAAAAAAAAATTACCCGAGTCTTTTATCTTCCGTTTTCTTTTATTTGATACGACGTAGTAGAGGCTTACGTGTAATATTATTTATTTAATATTATGCGTGCCGAATGTTTCGATTTCCGGATAAGGACTCGGTGTCCGGGAACGGGGCGTTACATGTTCTTCACAGCACATAAATAACCGGACACTGGCTGATTACCGTGATGAAGGGATTTCAGAGATTTCTTGATCAGTTTGATGCGTCCATGGCTTGGTTTGGCATACATATCATGGAGGATAGTCCAGGCTTCTCTAGGCGTGTTAGCCTCGGAAATAAAGGTAGCGACTGGAGGAGATAGGGAGTAGATGATCAGGTTCAGAATTAGCTTGTGCTGTCGTGTCCAAAGGAGATGGGTTAGGTTGGATTTTGAAGCACCTTCGACATTATGGGTGGCATGCGGTGGAGAAGTGGTTCCATCAACATATCCAAACAGATCATAGCCGATGAGAAGAGATTCATTTGCATCTTCCATATGGAGTAATTCGATGGTGTGAGTTCGAGAAGTGTTTGGGTGGAAGAGTTGAAAGCAACAACAGAGGAGGAGGAATTGGTGGCTGGGACGAGTGTGAATCGGCCATGGCTATGGACGAGTAAAGCGATTTCGTGGTGGGGGAAAAGAAGAAAGGAGGCGGTGGAATTCTAGGAAGAAGAAAAAAGAATACAAGTGGAGTAATAGGGTTCTGGTACCATGACAAATGGAATTAGAATATATAATTTAATTCACATTTTGTAGAATGGGTATACGTAGATATATATCGCTACACTACAAGCTTCTAGAATCACCTACAACCCTATTTTTGTTTTTTTACGGATACGAAATGTTTAACACACAGATTATACAATCTTATAGATATTTACAAGATACAATTTAAATATAATTTATGATAATATAATTTTAGTTATTTGTTAATTATGACACATTTAGAAAGATGTCAGGATTTTAGAACTATAATAAAAAAAAATTGTCAAAAAAGACATTTTATCAGTGAAAGTGGATTTGAAAGTGAAATGCGTTGTGTTTTTTTTGCTGAAAATCAACGTAATTCACTTTCACTTTCACCGATGAAATGTCTTTTTTGACAAATGTTTTTTCTTATAATCCTTTTTGTCTAACATCTTCCATATTATGTCATTTAGGACATTTATCCCATTTAATTTTGCTAGTATAAAGGTCCTTTAATTATAAATTGTCTACACAAATTTCATTCCTTATCTAAAAAAACAAGAAACCCTCACAATTGTGGAAAATATCCACGTGCTTAATGGATAAACAAATATTCACATACTAAAGAACTATTGGAACTCAATGATTCTGAAATTCACACTAGCTAATCTTAATTAGTCACACAATTTTTGCAAGTTGTTTGAGATCATAAGCATACTTGGCCTAGACAAAGGATCACCATTCATACAATGCAATGCAAGATCAATGATAGGTGCAAGAATCTTTTCCATATCCGAAGAAGGATGAGAGATCCGTTTATCGATCACTTCCTCATCAAGTTGTACATTGTAATATGACGGAGATGCTCCATCCGCGTTGTAGTTATTGGGAACGTCGACATGCTCCCCTCTAATGATCTCCAGTGTCAAAACCCCGAAGCTAAACACATCACATTTCTCCGTTACTCGGGCACTGTTGGCAAGCTCTGTAATTTTATAATGTCAGTATAATTATTTTAAGGTTCTTCTTCAAAAACTGGTATAAAAAAAAAAGAGATTATTTACCGGGGGCCATGTATCCGAAAGTGCCAACCACGCCCACGGAGTTGAGATTAAGAGAATTGGTCTTTAAAAACTTAGCTGTGCCGAAATCTGAAACAAACGCGTCCAGCTCGTGGTTGAGTAAAATATTTTTGCTCGATATGTCCCGATGAACGATTGAAGGGGAACAATCGTGGTGCATGTACGATAAGGCGTTCGCTATTTCTTTAATGATATTTACTCTCTTTTTCCAGTCAAGCTCCATAGCTGATTCAGTTTCCTTTAGAATATCAGCTAGGCTACCTTTTTCGAGGTAATCATATATCAAAAACGAGTGTAGATCGCTTGAACAAAATCCATGGAGTTTCACGATATTACGATGTCTAATCACTGTAAGGGCTTTGATTTCATTTAGAAAATCATTACTTTCACTCATAAGAGGCAAGGCATGAAGTCTTTTCACTGCAACTACTTGTGTAGATGAAAGTTGTGCCTTGTAAACACAACCAAAACTGCCTTCACCGATAGAATACGCCTCGTTAAAACCCTCTGTCGCATCCAGGATCGTTTTATACATCTCTTTTCCATCAAACGTGCTCGCGGAGAAGAAATTGCTGTTCTTTATTGGTTCTATATTCTCAACATCCGCGATCCTGTTTCTTCTATTGATGTAAACAATGAAAATCATAACCACTACACAAACAAGTACAAGTGAACCAAGAAGAGGAATCACAACGATAAGAACAAGTTTATGTGATTTTTTTTTAGAATGAGGATCTTGGCAAGCTTCTAATCCGGTTGTGTTGCCACACAACTTAGGATTTCCCTCAAATTGCTTTAGAGTAAGATTCGAAAAAGATATACCATTTGGGACAGGACCCTCTAAGTCATTGAACGACACGTCGAAATTCAATAATGATGGCATGCTTGCTAAGCCGTTCGGGATCGTCCCGGAAATGTTATTATGAGAGAGATTCAATAGTAACAAGGCTTTTAAGTTAATAATCGAAGATGGGATTTCGCCTGTGAGCCGGTTGTGTCCGAGATCAAGTTGAGTAAGTTGAATCAAGATGCCTATGTCAGATGGAATTTCTTGAGTAAATAAATTGTTGCTCATGTTCAAGTATGTGAGGGGCAAATAGTTACCTATATTTCTTGGAAGTAAACCATTAAAGAGATTCAACGAAAGGTCGAGTTGCAGGAGTTTCGTGAGTGATCCCAGTTCTTCAGGTAAAGTACCTTCAAGTTGGTTGTCTTCTAGATGTAGATATAACATGGATACGAGCTGACCGAATTCTCGAGGAATATTCCCAGTCAAATGATTTGATGAAAGATCAAGTCGTTGCAGTTGAGACAGTTGACCTAATTCATGAGGTATCTGTCCAGTGATGTTGTTGTTCGAAAGTTTCAAACTTGTCAAGTTTTTGCATTTTCCGAAGCTTCTAGGGAGCTCGCCGAAGAATGAATTTACACTAAGATCAAGATAATTCAAATGGGGATAGACGCCGAATATCACAGTTAGATTTCCTGTGAATTCGTTCTGGTCGAATCGTGCCCTAACTAGACTCGAACAATTTTTCAGGCTCGTAGGAATCGAACCCGTAAACCGGTTTGCATTCACAGTAATCGTTTGTAGTTGGTTGTTTCTACATAGTTCATCTGGTAATTGACCGGTGAACTGATTCGCCGAGAGCGTTAACTTGTTCAACAAGTTAAGTTTTTCAAATTGTTGTGTGACTGTACCCGAAAACGAGTTATGCATGAGGGAAAGATGTACCAAATTAGTTAAGTTACTGAATGAAAGTGGAATATTACCATACAGTGAATTTTGACCTAACATAAGATCAACAAGGTTCTTAAGATTGCCTATCTCTTCAGGAACTAAACCGGTTAAATTATTCAAATAAAGCCGAAGAGTTGTCACGCTACTTAAATTTCCAATTGATGTTGGAATCGAACCGCTAATTCGATTATTACCTATATCGAAATATGTAACGAGATTCAGATTTCCTATTTCAGGCGGAACGGACCCACTAAGTAGATTTTCATCTAATCGGAATTGGATAAGACGGTTTAGATTGCCGATTTCTTTTGGAATCGAACCCGTAAGTTGATTTTGGTAAAGATGTAAAAGCCTCAAACTTGTTAAATTCTGTATAGAAGTAGGAATAGAACCTTTAAGTTGATTTGTATCTAAGTCTAGAAAGTATAGGTTTTTCAAGTAACTCAACTCGGGAGGAATCGAACCCGAAAATCCGTTTTCTTCGAGTAACAAATAAGTTATGTTTGTCAAGTTACCTAAATATGCAGGAATAGGACCACTCAATGCATTTTGACTCAAATCCAGAACCTCAAGCATCTTCATATTCTCCAACTCCTTTGGAATAAAACCCGAGAGTTTATTCGCCCCGAGGGATAATTCGGTCATATAAGTCAGGTTCCCGAAAGAGGAAGGTATGGATCCACTGAGTTGATTGTTTGATAACGCTAATACGCGGAGCCCCTTTAGATATCCCAGTTGTTCGGGAATAGTACCCGAAAGTTGGTTCCTGCTCAAATCAAAATACTCGAGATTGGGAAAATATAAGAAAGGGAAGTTATGGAGTGTACCATTTAGGCTACAATTCATCAGACTAATGGCAGTGACTTCCATGTTATTGCATGAAACTCCAAACCAATTAGTGCAGGGATCGGTGCTGTTGATAGAAACGTTGTTCCACGACGTTAGAGTCGGGTTGTTAATGTTTCCCGAAGCGATTTTCCATGTCAAAAGAGCCTCAGATTTTTCCTGTTGAGAAGCCAAAGATAAAGGAACAAGCAAGAATAGTACTAATAAAGATAAAATGGGAGACATTCTTGCCAAAAAAAGACTAAGGAACTGTAAGGTTTTGTTCTACTTTTGATGCTTTTACTTTATCAAATGGATACAAGGGGCTACTATATATTCATATATATACACATCAACATGAGCACCACATGGTAGTTAATAAAAAAAATTCACATGACCCCACATGGGAGTTATGTGATCAACATTGAATTACATCACCTCAATCATACTTATATGTTTGAATTAGCTAAGCCAATGTGTATGGCACCGCAGTCTATCTATCCGGACACCACAATTCAGAAATATTTCTGTAACGCCTCCAGATCCCGGGCCTGGTAGCGCTAAGTGAGTCATAAATATCCGGTCAACTGCTTAGACCGCCGTCCTCGCTTGGTCTAAAAGGGCTAACCCGAGTTGACAAGACCTTTATGTGTTACACTTATATGGGGGTGAGCATTCTCTTATTTTACCGATGTGGGACTTAGTCTCACTCTTATAAGGGACTGGTATCCTCGCCAGGATGGCCGAGACTGTTCCCGGATCGTCCCTACCAGAGGTAACTAGAGGCCATCCTTACACCGTCTTCTTGTACGGTGCAGCGCATAGTTCCGTCTGATAGTCGGCTCTGATACTATTCTGTAACGCCCCCAGACCCCGGGCCTGGTAGCGCTAAATGAGTCATAAATGTCCGGTCAACTACTTAGACCTCCGTCTTCGCTCGGTCTAAAAGGGCTAACCCGAGTAGACAAAACCTTTATATCTCACACTTATATGGGCGTGAGCATTCTCTTATTTTACCGATGTGGGACTTTACAATTTCGACCTTACAGAGGTCGAAATTCGACTTCTCCATAATCGAGTTTTGTGTATAAATTCAAGTCTGGACAAGTCAAATTTAACTATAACGGTTCAAAAGTAGATTGAGTATGGTACCAATAACAGTGTCTTTGAATTATAGTTCATAATATACTGTGCATCTCCTTAACCATGTGACATGCATGGTATATTAATGATCCATCATTTTACCTTTTGAATTGAATTTTCTTACAATTGTTCATAGTCTGCTGACCATTTCTCTTTAATTCAATTTCCTAACCAGGTTTTGCCTTTGATCAAATGCAAGTAGGGGTAAAAAATTATTGACCGTAATATTTTTTATTATTTATCCTACAATTATAGAGCTGGAGGGGCGATGGCTTAATTTTTGTTTAATTATTAATCATGTCGTACTTCTGTAGCATCATTGACTTTCATATACGTGATTGGAAATGTCTGGTGAATAGGGTTCCCTCAACAAAATTTATAATAACAAATTCGAAATTATAGTAATGTAATCCTTTTTTAAACGAAACCTTTTATTAAATCATCGGAAAAGGTTCGTACAACGTCATATCATGTACTCCCCTTATACCAGAAAACGTAGACGAAACGTAGTACTGCCTCCTTAAAACCTATGCTTGGCAAACCGTATGGGAAATCTAACACATACAAAAAGTACAGCATCACATGCTTAATATATATATATATATATATATATATATATATCTTCTATTAGAAAAAAGAACAATACAACAAAAATCCCTATGGTAGCATACATCCAAAGCGAGGTCCGTGTAATGAAAGTTGTAGGTGTAGTATGCCATCCATGAGGTCCGTGAAATAGATTTTATGGTTTGAGGACATCCTGCTCGGTCACTAATAGTGAATCCTATCAAGAGAAGGTTGTTCTCAGCTAGGAAGAAAATTCATTGTCCTAGATTGACCTTTAAGTATCTCAGGAGCCTATGAGTTTCTTTCATGTGGTTCTCAGTTGAGATAGAGTCATGCTTAACTCGCCATGTAATGTATGTGAGTGAGTCCTACTCAGCTCGTCCGTCCACTTAATATTTGAAGCTTGCATGAATTATGGAAGATAAGATTGAGAAGGAGACATTTTCATTTTACATAAACCGAGGTCCGTGTTGATTATAAACATTGAAATCCAAAATCCAATATCAGGAATGATACCAGCCTGTTAAACTCGTTCATAAAAGTCTAAGAAATCCATGTATTATTTATAATATGGGTTTGATGTCCATCCAGTGAAATCCAAGAAATACATATAAAAGAAGTAAATTGAACTTTGCTCCAAAAATAATGGAATAACTGATTATATATAAGAAAACCAGATAGAGACTGAGACTTCCTCAGCACTAACAAAGAAAATAAATGCATAGAAGAGACGGATGACCTGCTCAGCTCTTTAGTTGAAATAATTAATGAGAGGTTCATGCCTACTCGCTCGTAAATAGAACCATAGTATATACATGCCGCATTATTAAAAACCGAGCTATCTGCGAAGACTTATTATAGACCTTTTTGTTTAATGAGGACGGTGTAACAACTCCTGGTTGCTTCTATATATATCACCTCTGACTTCTGTCGTTCCATTTGAGGTCGGGAACTCATGCTGACAAGGGCCACTGAGATGATTTCCCCGACCTCAATTAATGATGGCCTCCTCATGATTATGTTATTAGCTGAAGTTCCCCTAACTACTATATAGTCTGCCAATGGAGTCTTGCTTTTGCTCCTTCTTCTAACGGTATTATCTAAACGTATCATGCCCAGAGATCGTACTGGTGGTCTTGTGAACCCAAATAAAGGAGTTGATATTGGCATGAGATCCTCTTCTTTCAACTGCAGAGACTGGAAGACGTTGTGGTATAGTATATTTATCGCTTTTCTAATATCTACATAGATGCGCCTGACCATGTGGTTGTGCACTATGGCCTCAATGATAAGCCCCTCGTTACTGACTATAGGGGAGTGGGTCTTCAGGCCCAAAGGTGACTTTCTGGTTTAACTTCTTTTCTTTTTCAGCTCGGTTCGAGCTTGAGTGAGTACTGTATGATCTACTTGATTGAGCAGATGACGAGCTTGGTCCACCTGCAATCATTAAGATAGTACTTGTAATCTGTTTATTATACCAAAGTGCATTACTGTTAGGTGTAGTGCCCGATAGACAATTTATGTAATTGTTTTTATTTAATAAATGATAGATTTTATTTCATCTTATTATTTGCTTTGTGCTTATATTTAATACACTGCTGAAAACCCAAGTCGTATCATATGTAGCCATATAAGTTAGTGTGTGTCACACATGAGGATTAAGTTTATGGTGATACACTTGAACTATTAGTCCGTGGTGAACTTAATCAAAGTATATGGTCTATTGATTAAACCACCACTAATGCGCCCAGAACACTTTATGGTGTGACCGTCGACATTGGTTGTGTAAGTGGTGCATTTATATATGATGAGAGTTATAGGACTGGACCGATTTAATCTGAGTTTCTCATATAATTCCGTGATTGAGAAATCTTATTAAATCACAAGATGATCGTATATGGATTAACCTTAATCCTGAAGTGATTACAGACTCCTGCTTGTTAAGATGTATTGAAGAAGGTTTACGGAAATAATCCTGCTTCATTACGGATAGTCTATGGAGGGTTAGTTTATATGAAATGATTATATCAATGGACACTTATCGACTCGACTCGACGTTTTGAGAATAAGTTATATCTATAATCGATAGAGTTCAGTTTCGGATTTATGGTGGCGTAATTCCGGAATTAATAAGTTGAGTAGAAATATTCTGTTCGATAAATATTTTATTTAATTTATTGTAGCTACTGGTTATAGGTCCATGGTCCCCGGGTTGGCTCCTAACACGCGAGTGTTTTCTCGTTTTATGGAACCTCGAGAATAAATTAAATAGTTGGTCAATTTAATGAATATGCAATATTATTTATTTGGTAAATAATATGTAAAATAGAAAAGACGTTTTCTATTAAAATTGACTAAAAAGTGGCGCCCCATTTGTTATTAATTTAGGAGAAGAAATTTTCCTAGATTATGTCACATGTGAAATTAATTAATTATCTATTTGTTGGATAATTAATGGAAAATTAAGAGATTGATTTTTTAGGAATTATCTCTTATTTTGGGGTCAATATCTTTTCCTTATGGTAATTGGTTTTTGTGGTGTGAAAATGATAACTCTCTTGACTAGTTATTTTCTTATATAAAGAGAGTTCCTCCTAACACAATACACATTCATAATTGCGCTACACATCAATTAAAAAGGAAGAAAAAATAGTTTCTTGCCTTAGTCATTTAGTGCATATTCGAGGAGGTTCTACTGCGAGGATCGACGTCCACCAGTCGTCGCTAGGAGACACAATCCGGAAGACTACAGCATCTCCCTTCGGTCGATTATCTCTTCCTCTCCGATAAGGTAAATCTTCAACCTTCTCGTAAGATTAATTAGTTATGTCTCATATCGTAAATCGCATAAGCTTCCGTTGTGCTAAGATCGAGTGTCTCGATCGGTGCTATTACTTCCAGGATGTGGTATCGGAGACAGGTTCAATTTTTACGATACCGAGAGCATAATTAATTAAATTAGAAGTGGAATTGCATATTAGGTTGCATATTTTATTTTGTTGAATGATTGAATGTTGTGGTTGACGAGATGGATTGGGTTGGTATTTGTTTACCGTTAGATCTATTGTAAGCTCGTATAATTAGTATTATACGAGTATAGGAAATATGTAATTTATTTTACAGTTTATGTAATTTATTTTTTGCAATTTAAATTTCATAATAGTAGTATTTTTTATCCGTCGGATCCGTCGACCAAAAATCTACAATGAAAAAGAAAAAGTGGCGCTGCAAAAAGTCTTCAATGCAAAAGGTCTTCAATTTAAAGTCTTCAATGCGATACATCCTGCTGCCGAACCGGAAAAAAATTAAATTAAAAAAAAAAAAAAAAAAAAAAAAAAAAAGGTCGGCTGAAGTACGAGAAGAAAAGTAATCAAAGGGAAAAGGCATCCAATTTTTTTTTATCCAAGATCAAAGTTGCTGAAGCACGAAAGGATTTATTTTTTTTGCTTTTCCTAGTTTAAATAAGTTAGATACGGGGGTATCAACAGTCCATCTCAGTGGTTTACTTTACGTATTTATTTTCATGTTCGATAATTTATGTGAAATAACCATGCCATGACATGTATTATATTCATTAATTCCACTCCTAGCATATGCATACATGTAGATAATTAATCGTAATATTAATTAGGCATGTATGAGACGAAATTAATTTAGATTAATTTAGGTAATTAATTAAATTAATTAAAACAAACGGAATTTTATCGGGATATAAAATTCACATGATAAACTTAATTTGGGATAATAAATCCTACGGGGTTTAGGTTATGTAGTGTCTACATAAATTTTGAATTTTGATAATCAAAAATTGGAAAATCCGGAAAAGTTGGACACCAACTAAGCAAAAGGTTCGAAAATTGGTTCGGACGGTCAACAGGGCTTTGGCTCGACTCGACTTGTCCGGCCAAGTGCGACGTTAGCGTCGGAGGTCCGGCAAGGTCAAGCTATCTGGCGAGCTGAGGCTCAATAGGGAAATCTTAGCCCGATTCATCCAGCAGTCGTACATGAACCAACGAAGAGGACGGGTCGGCTAGCCAATCCCAGCACCATTCGGTGAACTCGGTTAAAGCTTAGCCAGGGTTTAAAACCGATAAGTTGGTGGTTGCTTTTCTTGATTTATTGTTTTCTGATTTATTCGAAAAATTCTACAATCCCAGAACTTTTATCGTGACACATTTAGGATAATAAAATTCTTTGTGAATTTTATTTGTGTAGTGTCTACACAAAAAGAATTTTAATCTATAAAATTGGAGGATCATGGATATAGTAACACTAGTTAGATGATATTTGGAACCGATGAACTAGTGGGAGGATTAACTTAAATATTCATGATCTATTGTTTTGGATTATCACAAAATTCTAAAATCCTAAAGAGACTACCTAATTTTCAAAATAACGAGTGGGAGCGGGGAAGGTGACAACCGACCCCTCGGCCTCTACTATTGACTCAAGCACATGAGAGAATGGTGACGCCTCGTGTGCCGCTTTGATTTCGGCCCCCTAAGGATGGCCTTCACCGCTATCAAAATGCATGGCTTGGTCTCCGAAAGGATAGGATTTGGGTACTCATCGAGTCACTGACCGACCCTAAGGCGGCATACTCGGGGCGTACTTTGAGATCTGAAATAGTAGGTCACACTCATAAGGATATGTTGGAAATATCTTGGCTGAAAAAGGAAGGTAATCAGCAATTAAAAAGAGATGTCCGATTCTCAGTTAAATGTTGAGAGAGATTGTCTCAACTTAATCGTCACCTATTTGACCTACCCTAAGGCGACACTCTAGGTGTGTGATTAAGTCCTTGGAATGGTAGGGTAAACTACATGCATGACATCACGTTTATTATTCCTAAAATCATAATTAGTTGCGGTGTATGATTTGATTTATTTCTGTCATTTTTTTATTCTACAGCATAAAGTCTTCTCAAGTAACAAATCTGCTAAATTAAAAATTGACCGGAAAGAACTTTAACAAGTGGAAAAGTAACATGAATGTTGCGCTCATCTTCGAAAATGTTAAGTTTGTCCTGTCTGAGGCTTGTCCGCCGACTCCTCCCATGAACGCTTCATGAGCTATACGCGATGACCATAAGCGAGGGTAAAGGCGGACAATAAGGCTCGTGGCATATTGCTCGCCTCCATGTCGGAGATCATAAGGACCAAGCACGAGAATATGGAGAGTGCACGAGAAATCATGGACTCTCTTATTTCCATGTTTGGTGCCCCATCTGATCAAGCAAGACACGAGGCTGTCAAGTTAGCCATAAACGCCAAAATGAGGAAAGGTCAGTCGATAACTGGTCATGTGATGAACATGATTAACTACTTTGCTAATGCTGAGACTCATGGCTCTAAATTTGACGATGCAACTCAAGTGAGTATGATCCTAGAATCACTTACACCCGCGTTCCTCCAGTTCAAGAGTAACTATGTCATGAGCAAACTCAAATTTGATCTGACTTAGTTGATTAATGAACTGCAAGTGTTCAAAGCTATCTCCTCTAGGAGAAGCCGAGAAGGGGAAGTAAAGGCCGAGGCCCACGTGGCCGAAGCTAAGGCATCGAGCTCTGGAGTCAAGAATAAGACCAAGGCAAAACAGCCAAAACGTGAAGAGAATCGGGCAAAGCCAATGAAGAAGAAGGCTAAACAGGCAACTTCCAAGCCAAAGGGGAAATGTTCCCACTGCCATGAAGTAGGACATTGGAGGCGCCATTGTCCAGAATACCTCAAAGAGGCTAAGGAAGATAAAGGCCTTAACAACAAAGGAAAGGAAAAGACAGGTATTTCTGAATTACTAGTCTTGGAATCCTATACAGTAGCTGAAAATGTATCAACTCGGATAGTACATTCTGGAGCTACTAACCATGTTTGTTCTTTGTTGCAGATCCTTCGTTCGTATCAGGAGCTAGAGGAAGGCACATGGACGATGAGAGTTGGCAACAATGCAGTGGTTTCAGCTAGAGCAGTGGGAGTAGTTAGTTTATGTTTTGGCAATAAATTCTTAGTTTTAAACCATGTTTATTTTGTTTCAAATTTCCGTAGAAATTTAATTTCAGTTTCAATGTTGCAAGAAAAATTGTATTCTCTTTCGTTTGATATTAATAAAATTGTCATTTCCAGAAATGGTCGTGACAATTGTTCTGCAATTTTGGAAAACGGATTGTATTTTGTTAAACCGATAGCAACCCCACTGCTTAACACTGAAATGTTTAAAGTAGAACATCAGAAATCTATTAAAAGACAGAAAGTTTCTCACCATGATAAAACATACCTTTGGCATCTAAGACTTGGTCATATTCCTAGGAAAGAATCAAAAGACTGGCCACGGGTGGTCCCTTGAGTGAGTTATCAGTTGACACACTCCCAGTCTGGGAATCTTGTCTGGAGGGAAAAATGACTAAACGACCCTTCTCATCAAAGGGATATAGAGCCAAGGAACCATTGGAATTAGTACATTCAGACTTGTGTGGTTCGATGAATGAACAGGCTAGAGGTGGTTTTGAGTATTTTGTGACTTTCATCGATGACTACTCGAGATATGGATATGTTTATCTTTTGCATAGGAAGTCCAAAGCTTTTAGTAAGTTTAAGGAATTCCAGGAAGAGGCCGAAAGGCAATTGGGTAAATCATTGAAGTGCCTTCGTTCTGATCGAGGAGGCGAGTACTTGGATACTGACTTCACTGATTACCTCTTGGAACATAGGATTTGTTCTCAGCGTTCCGCACCAAGGACACCTCAGCAAATTGGAGTTGCTGAGAGGAGAAACAAAACATTAATTGACATGCTCAGGTCAATGATGAGCTAGGCATCACTGCCGATTTCCTTTTAGAGATATGCACTACAAACAGAGGTCCGCATATTGAATGTGGTTCCTTCAAAGTCTGTCGAAAAGACGCCCATTGAGTTATGGAAAGGGAGTAAACCTAGTTTCCGCCATTACCATATCTGGGGGTGTCCTGCACATGTGCTGGAAGACAAGACTAGCAAGTTGCAAGCACGTACAAAAGTATGTCTGTTCGTAGGGTATGCCGAAGGAACGAGAGCAGGTATGTTTTATGATCCAGAAGACAAAAAGGTGATAGTTTCAACTAATGCCAAGTTTCTCGAGGATCAGTATATGACAGACTTCAAACCTTCAAGTAAAATAGTACTTGAGGAGTTACTTTCTGACACGGTCAGACCACTGGTGGCACCTCACGTCACGAATAACACTAATAACGCCACAATTGATCTAGAGAATCCTAGACCGCTCAGACGTACCGAAAGGGTGGTTCGGCCACCTACTCGGTATGGCATGCAAGAGGAGGCAAATATTGCCGTCTCTGATGGAGTGGAGGATGATCCGCTGTCCTTTCGGAGGGCTATGGATGATTCTGACAAGGATAAATTGATTGACGCAATGAACCAAGAAATGGAGTCTATGCACTCTAACTCAATCTGGAAACTTGTGGATTGCCCTGAAGGTGTACGACCCATAGGCAGTAAATGGATCTACAAGAGAAAGAGGGGTGTGGATGGGAAGGTTGAAACATTCAAAGCTAGGCTAGTGGCAAAGGGTTGCACCCAAAGAGAGGGAGTCGACTATGAGGAGACTTTCTCGCCTGTGGCCATGCTAAAGTCCATTCGTATTCTTCTTTCGATTGCTGCATGCTTAGATTATGAAATTTGGCAAGTTGCTCAAATCCATTTATAGGTTAAAGCAAGCATCTCGGTCTTGGAACCACAGATTTGATGAAACCATCAAGTCTTACGGATTCGAACAAAATGAGCCTTGTGTATACAAGCGCATTGTTAAGGAAAATGTGGCATTCTTAGTGCCATATGTTGATGACATCCTGCTAATTGGAAACAATAAGGGGTGTTGTCTGATGTTAAGAGTTGGTTAGCCACGCATTTCCAAATGAAAGATTTAGGAGATGCAAGCTATGTTCTAGGGATCCAGCTCATTCGGGATCGAAAGAACAAAATGTTGGCTTTGTCCCAGGCATCTTACATTGATAAGATGATGCTGCGTTATAGTATGCAGAATGCAAAGAAGGGTTTCCTACCAACCCGTCATGGCATAGCTCTCTCTAAGAAACAGTGTCCTCAAACACCTGAGGAACAAGAGAGCATAGGACATATTCCTTACGCATCTGCAGTTGGAAGTCTGATGTATGCAATGTTGTGTACAAGACCGGACATCTGCTACGGCGTGGGATTGGTCAGTTGCTTTCAGTCAAATCCAGGCATGGAGCATTGGACAGTTGTAAAGAATCTCCCCAAGTATCTAAAGAGAACGAGGAATTATATGCTTGTATATTCAGGTGCAAACCTGGATATCGTAGGCTACATTCTGACTTTCAGTCAGATAAGGATGATCATAAGTCGATCTCGGTCTCAGTGTTTACTCTTGGAGGTGGAACCGTGGTGTGGAGAAGCATAAAGCAACCAAGCATTGCGGATTCAACTATGGAAGCCGAGTATATAGCAGCCTCTGAGGCAGCTACGGAAGCGGTATGGCTCAAGAAATTTCTTGGTGATTTGGAAGTAATTCCGAATATAAATGATCCAATACCACTTTATTGTGACAACAATGGGGCGGTGTCGAATTCCAAGGAACCGTGAAGTCACAAGAGATCAAAGCATATAGAGAGAAAGTACCATCTGATCAGAGAGATCGTGCACAGAGGCGACATTTCGGTCCTAAAGATCGCTTCGGCCTAGTTGATCCGTTCACCAAGACGCTGGAATCTAATGTCTTCGACATGCACTTGGAGAGTATGGGAGTGAGAGACATGTCTCATCTGCTTTAGAGCAAGTGGGAGAAATATAGATAGATAAATGTAATAGGGTGTGCTATAAAAACAATTGTTGCTTGTCATTACGGGCAAGTGGGAGATTGTTAGGTGTAGAGCCCGAAAGACAATTTATGTAATTATTTTTATTTAATAAATGATAGATTTTATTTCATCTTATTATTTGCTTTGTGCTTATATTTAATACACTGCTGAAAACCCCAAGTCGTATCATATGTAGCCATATAACTTAGTGTGTGTCACACATGAGGATTACGTTTATGGTGACACACTTGAACTATTAGTCCGTGGTGAACTTAATCAAAGTATGGGGTCTATTGATTAATCCACCACTAATGCGCCCAGAACACTTTATGGTGTGACCGTCTTATCCGGACCGTCGACATTGGTTGTCTAAGTGGGGCATTCAAATATGATGAGAGTCATATAGGACTGGACCGATTTAATCTTAGTTTCTCATATAATTACGTGATTGAAAATCTTATTAAATCACAAGATGATCATATATGGATTAACATTAATCTTGAAGTGATTACAGACTCCTGCTTTTTTCAGGATAGGGTTTGATGTGTTCGTTAAGGATCGCTAAGAGGTGCGGTCCGAATCATTTTCACGTTGGCACTATTCTGGAATGAGTGAGAAGTGTGTGTCTCACAGATATGTAATCCATTCCTTCGTGCTGGAAGTTGAAAGACAATCCCCTTATTTGTTGATCCTAGAAACTGATCATTCCCGGGAGTTCGTATTGGTTATGAACTAATTGATCACTAGCGGGTTAATGGTAAATAAGGATAAGATGTAGTGAAGAAGTTTTACGGAAATAATCCTACTTCAGTACGGATAGTCTATGGAAGGTTAGTTTATATGAAATGATTATATCAATGGACACTTATCGACTCGACTCGACGTTTTGAGAATAAGTTATATCTATAATCGATAGAGTTCAGTTTTGGATTTATGGTGGCGTAATTCCGGAATTAATAAGTTGAGTAGAAATATTCTGTTCGATGAATATTTTATTTAGTTTATTGTAGCTACTGGTTATCGGTCCATGGTCCCCGGGTTGGCTCCTAACACGCGAGTGTTTTCTCGTTTTATAGAACCTCGAGAATAAATTAAATATTTGGTCTATTTAATGAATATGCAATATTATTTATTTGATAAATAATATGTAAAATAGAAAAGACATTTTCTATTAAAATTGACTAAAAAGTGGCACCCTATTTGTTATTAATTTAGGAGAAGAAATTTTCCTAGATTATGTCATATGTGTAATTAATTAATTATCTATTTGTTGGATAATTAGTGGAAAATTAAGAGATTGATTTTTTGGGAATTATCTCTTATTTTGTGGGCAAAATATCTTTTCCTTATTGGAATAGATTTTTGTGGTGTGAAAATGATAACTCTCTTGACTAGTTATTTTCATATATAAAGAGAGTTCCTCTTAACACAATACACATTCATAATTGTGCTACACATCAATTAAAAAGGAAGAAAAATTAGTTACTTGCCTTAGTCATTTAGAGAAGAAAAACCTAGTGTTTTTCTTGTGCATATTCGAGGAGGTTCTACGGCGAGGATCGACGTCCACCAGTCGTCGCTAGGAGACACAATCCGGAAGACTACGGCTTCTCCCTTTGGTCGATTATCTCTTCCTCTCCGATAAGGTAAATCTTCAACCTTCTCGCAGGATTAATTAGTTATGTCTCATATCGTAAATCGCATAAGCTTCCTTTGTGTTAAGATCGAGTATCTCGTTCGGTGTTATTACTTCCAGCATGTGGTATCGGAGACAGGTTCAATTTTTACGATACCGAGAGCATAATTAATTAAATTAGGAGTGCAATTGCATATTAGGTTGCATCTTTTATTTTGTTGAATGATTGAATGTTGTGGTTGACGAGATGGATTGGGTTGGTATTTGTTTACCGTTAGATCTATTGTAAACTCGTATAATTAGTATTATACGAGTATAGGAAATATGTAATTTATTTTGCAGTTTATGTAATTTATTTTTTGCAATTTAAATTTCATAGTACTAGTATTTTTTATACGTCGGATCCGTCGACCAAAAATCTACAATGAAAAAAAAAAGTGGCGCTGCAAAAAGTCTTCAATGGAAAAAGTCTTTGATGCAAAAGGTCTTCAATTTAAAGTCTTCAATGTTATACATCCTGCTGCCGAACCGGAAAAAAAAAAAAAAAAAAAAACGGTCGGCTGAAGTACGAGAAGAAAAGTAATCAAAGGGAAAAGGCATCCAATTTTTTTTTATCCAAGATCAAAGTTGCTGAAGCACGAAAGGATTTATTTTTTTTTTGCTTTTCCTAGTTTAAATATGTTAGATACGGGCGTACCAACAGTCCATCTCAGTGGTTTACTTTACGCATTTATTTTCATGTTCAATAATTTATGTGAAATAACCATGCCATGACATGCATCATATTCATTAATTCCACTCAGCTCCTAGCATATGCATACATGTAGATAATTAATCGTGATATTAATTAGGCATGTATGAGACTAAATGAATTTAGATTAATTTAGGTAATTACTTAAATTAATTAAAACAAACGGAATTTTATCGGGATATAAAATTCACATGATAAACTTAATTTGGGATAATAAATCCTACGGGGTTTAGGTTATGTAGTGTCTACATAAATTTTGAATTTTGATAATCAAAAATTGGAAAATCCGGAAAAGTTGGACACCAACTAAGCAAAATGTTCGAAAATTGGTTCGGGCGGTCAACAGGGCTTCGGCTCGACTCGACTTGTCCGTCCAAGTGCGACGTTAGCGTTGGGGGTCCGGCAAGGTCAAGCTATCCGGCGAGCTGAGGCTCAATGGGGCAACCTTAGCCCGATTCATCCAGCAGTCGTACATGAACCAACGAAGAGGACGGGTCGGCTTAGCCAATCCCGACATCATTCGGTGAACTCGGTTAAAGCTCAGCCAGGGTTTAAAACCGATAAGTTGGTGGTTGCTTTTCTTGATTTATTGTTTTTCGATTTATTCGAAAAAATCTACAATCCCAGAACTTTTATCGTGACACATTTAGGATAATAAAATTCTTTGTGAATTTTATTGTGTAGTGTCTACACACTAAAATTTTAATCCATATAATTGGAGGATCATGGATATAGTAACACTAGTTAGACGGTATTTGGAACCGATGAACTAGTGTGAGGATTAACTTAAATATTCATGATCTATTGTTTTTGATTATTACAAAATTCTAAAATCCTAAAAGAGACTACCTAATTTTCAAAATAAAGAGTGGGAGCGGGGAAGTGGACAACCGACCCCTCGGCCTCTACTATTGACTCAAGCACGTGAGAGAATGGTGACGCCTCGTGCCGCTTTGATTTCGGCCCCCTAAGGATGGCCTTCGCCGCTATCAAAAGGCATGGCTAGGTCTCCGAAAGGATAGGATTTTGGGTACTCGCCGAGTCACTGGCCGACCCTAAGGCGGCATAATCGGGGCGTACTTTGAGATCTGAAATAGTAGGTCACACTCATAAGGATATTGTTGGAAATATCTTGGCTGAAAAAGGAAGGAAATCAGCAATTAAAAAGAGATGTCCGATTCTCAGTTAATTGTTGAGAGAGATTGTCTCAACTTAATCATCACCTCTTTGATCTACCATAAGACGGCGCTGTAGGTGTGAGATTTATTCATTGGAATGGTAGGGTAAACTACATGCATGACATCACGTTTATTATTCCTAAAATCATAATTAGTTGCGGTGTATGATTTGATTTATTTCTGGCATTTTTTTTTTATTTTACAGCATAATGTCTTCTCAAGTAACAAATCTGCTAAATGAAAAATTGACCGGAAACAAATTTAACAAGTGGAAAAGTAACATGAATGTTGCGCTCATCTTCGAAAACGTTAAGTTTGTCCTATCTGAGGCTTGTCCGCCGACTCCACCCATGAACGCTTCACGAGCTATACGCGATAACCATAAGCAATGGGTAGAGGCGGACAATAAGGCTCGTGGCATAATGCTTGCCTCCATGTCGGAGATTATAAGGACCAAGCACGAGAATATGGAGAGTGCGCGAGAAATCATGGACTCTCTTATTTCCATGTTTGGTGCCCCATCTGATCAAGCAAGACACGAGGCTGTCAAGTTAGCCATAAACGCCAAAATGAGGAAAGGTCAGTCCGTAACTGGTCATGTGATGAACATGATTAACTACTTTGCTGATGCTGAGACTCATGGCTCTAGATTTGACGATGCAACTCAAGTGAGTATGATCCTAGAATCACTTACACCTGAGTTCCTCCAGTTCAAGAGTAACTATGTCATGAACAAACTCAAATTTGATTTGACTCGGTTGATTAATGAACTGCAAGTGTTCGAAGCTATCTCCTTTAGGAGAAGCCGAGAAGGGGAAGTAAAGGCCGAGGCCCACGTGGCCGAAGCTAAGGCATCGAGCTCTGGAGTCAAGAATAAGCCCAAGGCAAAACAGGCAAAACAGCCAAAACGTGAAGAGAATCGGGCAAAGCCAATGAAGAAGAAGGCTAAACAGGCAACTTCCAAGCCAAAGGGGAAATGTTTCCAATGCCATGACGTAGGACATTGGAGGCGCCATTGTCCAGCATACCTTAAAGAGGCTAAGGAAGGGAAAGGCCTTAACAACAAGGAAATGATAAGACAGGTAATTCTGAATTACTAGTCTTGGAATCCTATATAGTAGCTGAAAATGTATCAACTTGGATACTAGATTTTGGAGCTACTAACCATGTTTGTTCTTCTTTGCAGATCCTTAGTTCGTATCAGGAGCTAGAGGAAGGCACGCTGACGATGAGAGTTGGCAACAATGCAATGGTTTCAGCTAGAGCAGTGGGAGTAGTTAGTTTATGTTTTGGCAATAAATTCTTGTTTTAAACTATGTTTATTTTGTTCCAAATTTCCGTAGAAATTTAATTTCAGTTTCAATGTTGCAAGAACAACCGTATTCTCTTTCTTTTGATAGTAATAAAATTGTCATTTTCAGAAATGGTCGTGATATTTGTTCTGCAATTTTGGAAAACGGATTGTATTTTGTTAAACCGATAGCAACCCCACTGCTTAACACTGAAATGTTTAAAGTAGAACATCATAAATCTGTTAATATACAGAAAGTTTCTCACCATGATAAAGCATACCTTTGGCATCTAAGACTTGGTCATATTTCCTTGGAAAGAATCAAAAGACTGGCCAAGGGTGGTCCCTTGAGTGAGTTATCAGTTGACACACTCCAGTCTGTGAATCTTTCCTGGAGGGAAAAATGACTAAACGACCCTTCTCATCAAAGGGATATAGAGCCAAGGAACCTTTGGAATTAGTACATTCAGACTTGTGTGGTCCGATGAATGTACAGGCAAGAGGTGGTTTCGAGTATTTTGTGACTTTCATTGATGACTACTCAAGATATGGATATGTTTATCTTTTGCATAGGAAATCCGAAGTTTTTAGTAAGTTTAAGGAATTCCAGGTAGAGGCCGAAAGGCAACCGGGTAAATCATTGAAGTGCCTTCGTTCTAATCTATGAGGCGAGTACTTGGATACTGACTTCACTGATTACCTTTTGGAACATAGGATCTGTTCTCAGCGTACGGCACCCAGGACACCTCATCAAAATGGAGTTGCTGAGAGGAGAAACAGAACATTAATTGACATGGTCAAGTCAATGATGAGCTATGATGACGGAAAAATTCACTGTTATTTTCATAACATTTCACCCCGTTTCTGATATCATTTTGAGCACTTTTATATCATTTTGAGTCTTTAATTCATATATTTCATAAAAATATATAAGTCGTGACTATTTTGTAAAATATCGTGTTTTTTATGTGTTTTTACTAGTTTTTGTACCGGTTTAGTAACCGGAGTGTCGCGTCGGATTTACGTTTGGTATTTTGGTGGATTATTGCAGAATTATAGGTTGACCAAAATCCCGAGTAACGACACGTTTTGAGGCCTAAAAGAGGTGTTTTTAGGGATAAAAGAGTGTGCCACTAACTTAAGTGGTCAAGTGGATCAGTGGTTAGTGGTACCACTAACGATTTATATCTTCGACGAACAAATGGCCCTTCAAAACGGCATTTTCTGAAGAAGTGGCCTTAATGAAAGTTATAGATCTTCAAATAATATTTCCAACGCATTTTGAATCAAGTCAATCGGACTTCTACAACTCAAATGGTGGTCAAGTGGCTAATCGATTCGGACGTTGAAAATCCCGAAAACGACACGTAATGGGAATGGCCTATCAAAAAGGCGTTTTATGAAGAAGTGTCCTTCATGAAAGTTGTAGAGTTTTCCGAGAGCTTTCTAATGACCTTTAAATCATGATTTTTGGAGGTCTACAACTCGAGATATGAATTTTAGAAGTTTAATATATAATTATATATAATTATATATACCGCACACATGGGATCACATGCAGAGTAATGATTTGCAATGATGACACGGACCGGTCCGTTCCCTTTCAGACCGGTCCGCCTTGATCAATTTGCCTATATATATGAGGGCATTAGCAGAGATCGATGCCCCCTTTGCCCCTTCTTCCCCATCCCTTCTTCATCTTTTCCTTCATTTTTCTTTTGGGGCCTATATATATATATATATATAGTTGTAATTTCGTTATAATTTGAATAATTATCGTTATAATATAGTTTCGATTTTCTTCTTTCTTTCTTTCTTGTTTTCTTTCATTTCGTTAAATGATTGGATTAAGGTTTTAATTTGGTTTTAATAGAATTCGCATTGACGGAAGGCTATTATGTAAAATTTCCCGCCGTGTAATCCATTGACAGAGTCTGATTACTTGTAATATCTATATATCTACATATATATATATGAGTAGCTAAACTTATTATAGTCAAATCATGTAAAATTTGGTGAAATTAACCCTTGGAAAATGAAATAGGGAGTGTGTAGTGCTTTTTATTGTTATATCTCACATATTGCACGTCTTAGAACTTGTTATAACGGATTTGGGCTAGATTGACAACCTAGGTCAAAAATCACACACATCACTCTTGAGAGTTGTTCAAAGAGAGTGGTGTGGGAAAAAGGATTCTAAGATCGGGAGGTAAAACATACCGGGTTTTAGGTCGTGAATTCAGGCCCGCGCTCATCGATGTATTATTATCAACGTAATAACTTGAATGTAGTAGTTTAGATTAGTGTAATTTAGTGTTAGACCCCGGGGTTGAACTATGAAGTGCCGGGTGGTTCTTGAGCCAACGATGACAAGTTGTTTCACGGAGTCTTTCGGGTAGACCATGGATTAGGTAAAGCTTCGGTTTTACTGCTTTGACACATTCTCGTTAAGATGTTCGGTGTAGTACGTTGATGAGTATTGGGGGTAGTAATGTCGACCGAGTGATTTCGGACTTGTTTCCTTAACGATGTTTTTCTGTGGAAACGGAGCGTCTCACAGCACTTAATCATGTTAGATTAATCGGTTCTCTAAAGGGAGAATTAGTTAACCTCACATAGGATGTTGAAGGAGAGTTGTTCAGATTTTAGCATCAGAACTAGGAGCACGCACCCGTGAGATTGAATGTGAGAGTTCATTTGTTATAATGCACACTTCTAGTTTTGTCTATCCGTGGGGTTAAAATTAACTATTTTGATCATGGTTCGGCTATATCTTTTAAAACCAAGTAGTTTAATTTTCTTTCTTTTCTATCTTTAGTATAAACAAACCAACAACTTTGATCGCCTAGACTAAGTTTTACGTTCGCTTTGGTACTCACAACCACATTTCTCTTGGGACAACCTCGTACTCCTGTAGTTATCCTAACAATCGACCCGGTACTCTGCTGGTTAGAGAGTTGGTTTACCCACGGTTACGAGTCCTTTATAAATTGTATTTTTGAAGGGGTAAATTTTAGCTCATCAAAAATTGGCGCCGTTGCCGGGGACCAATATTTTAGTGGGTGTATTTTTCTCTCATCAAAAAATTGGCGCCGTTGCCGGGGAAATGTGTGATATTGTTGTGATATCTTATAAGTGAACCGAAGGCTTGGGCCTAGGTTTTTATTTTTATTTTACTTTCGATAAGAGTCTTGGGATGCTGAAGTGATATTGTCCTGAACTCGGTTTGAATACGACTTTGGTACTCAACCCAATCTCTTTACGGGGTTGTTATATTAGGTTGATATCTTGTAAGTCCAGCTAGAACTGAGGCTTAGGGCCTTCGGCTACCATAAAAAAAACCGAAAAAAAAAGAAAAAAAAAGAAAAATTTTATTGTTTTCGTGTTGTTTTCTGAGATCTTGCAGATTGAGCTTAAATGGATGGATTTTTCAATCAATACTACTCACCTGAACAACAATACTCCTACCAACCTCAGGCACCTGAACAATGTTATCAACAACAGTTCGTGCCTCAGCCTCAGTATCAACAGCAGAATAACCAAGGTTCATGGGATTATCAGTGCCCTAATGCATACCAGGACCAGAATTATGGTTATTCGAGTTATGAGCCACAATATTACGAGGGTTGTCCTAACCCTGGTGCTTATCAGGATTACGGTATTCATGCTCAATGCGTTGATAGCTTCAACCAGATTCAGCCACCTAATCAGTGTCTGGAATGGCAAGAAGACTGCTACTCACCTCCGATGAATCAAAGTCAATATGATCAGTTTTCCCCCATGCCACAAGAAGACTTCACCGACAGTCAAATAGAGCAACTAGAACGATTGAACCAGAGCCTGGAAGAGCGACTGTTGGACATGCAGGAGTTCAAGGTAAGTACTGACTCCGCCATAAGAAACCTTCAAGACAAGGTGGGGCAATTGATTGAATTAGTGAGGTATGTGAAAGAGGCAGAGACATGTGAGGTGGTTAGGGATGATGATGAGGTTATCACTGAAGAAGTTCAGGTTGAGAATAAGGTTGATAATTCAGTTTGCGAAGAAAAAGTGCAAGATTTGAAGATGACAGAGTTAGAGGAGCGAGAGGGTGATCGGCCATCTTTGGTAGAACCACCGGGAGAGTTGGTAATATTTGATATGACAGTCCCGGATTATTACTTTCGTCCACTCTGTGAGGATGAATTTTCTGCGGTCCAATTTGTATACTCCCTGATGGATGAGCTTTATGGTGATTTTCAAAAGAAGATGGTTCGACAGGCTGATAAAAGAAAATTCTCTGGCTGGGAGGAGATAACATCGAGGGCCAAACGAGGTACGTTTCTAGACAATTTAATTTCGATGGTTCTCGCATTGTTAATTTTTCTTAAGCTATTGATCTTCTTGAGAGGCAGCCCGTTAAATAATAATAATTTGGATAAGCCTAGTCTGAATGAAATGAAGAATCTGTGGAAAGATGAACACAAAGCACAACCAAGTCTCGAGTTGAAGGTTTGAATGTCATTAAGAAGGGAATGATTAGGTGGTTATCCGAAAATCCCGATGGAGAAAAAAGAAAACATTCCAATGTATCATTTCTTGGACTTAGGTTATTGAACCCTTGAGGATCTGGGTATAAAAGACTCAATACTTTTTCACACATTTCATTTTATGATCTAGTCTGTTTCAAATTTCTGGTCGTTGTAGTATAATGGTGAGTTTTCCCGCTTTAATAAAACTGTGTGTAATAAAAATGAATCTAGGAATAACTTACTTGACTATGATATATGCTCATGTGATACGTATATGCTTAGATGTTTTGTGCTTTACCAGTATGGTTATTTTTCCATCTAAAGCTATTATATTGCCTATCGAATTTTCGGACGTGACAGTGCCATTATCTTATTATTTCAATATCCCTATTGCATATTTTGGCACGAGGACCATGTCCCGTGTTTGCTTTGTTTTGGTTGTTTTTATTTTCATATAGGGATTCGGGTCGTGCTTTCTCATGGCTGTTACGGAATTCGATAGCACCTTTTTGCCTGGTTTATCAGCTAAGTCTTCCTCTCTATCTCATTTACACTCTGAGAATAATGCAAAATCATAAGTGGGGGGTAGAGTTCTGGTTGGTTTAGAAATGGCAGTAAGTGTTTAAACCCTTAGTTTTTGATCTTTTTCGAGTATTATTTAGTTGATTAAAATGAATTGTATAAGGTATATATTTCATGGATTTAAAGATGTAATGATCAATTTGGATATGTATAACTAATTTGAACCGTAAGTGCATTTTAGCCTAAATTTATTTGTGTAACATGAATTCCTTCACGTAAGCCTTTGATATTGAAGCAAAAATTTTAAACTGTACCCGTTCAGTATTCTAGTGGTTTATTCTAGAAATAGCAGTAACTTAGTACCTAACTTCTGAACATGTACTGTGAATATCTGAAGGTTTGAATGTGATAGAAAGAATGTCAAAATAAGATAAACTATATATATGTCGGTTGTAGCTACCAATGATTTGAGTGCGGTAGGGCGTTATCACGAAACGTCTTATATCACTATGAGGTTTAAAAGCTCCCGACTGCCTGATGATAGTAGTCCAGCTAGGGTGTTATCACGAAACATCCTATTGCTGGGAATGAGGGCATATGCTACACATGTGAAATTAAGTGAAAAGTTAGATAGGTATTGATGACTTGATGTATCCGATCTCACTTCATGACGCTTGCAAGATAGTCGATTTTGGCAATGAGTTCGGATATGTTAGTGTCCTATGAAAAAAAAAAAAAAAACAACAACAACAACAACCTAGTTAACTTCTGACTATCCCCAGTATAAACTAAATGATATGCATTAGGGATTATCCTAATAAGTACACGGGAGGACGTTGTGTGGAATTGTTACTACCTATACCTAGGAAAGTTATTAGGACTATCTGAATGGATATTTGTGCGTTTGCTTGATTTATTCAAGAGAGGATAGTGGAAATTGAAAAGGCTTGTCACACACACACTCTGTTATACATTTATATTAAGGTTAACGTGTGGTTATGATTCGATTGGTTACATCATCTGGTTGGCCTTTATATTTTATCTCTTCATGAATTTTTCCTCATTCATTTTATTTTATCGCTTATTTTGTTCGAGGACGACCAAAAGCTAAGTGGGGGGTTGTGATGACGGAAAAATTCACTGTTATTTTCATAACATTTCACCCCGTTTCTGATATCATTTTGAGCACTTTTATATCATTTTGAGTCTTTAATTCATAAATTTCATAAAAATATATAAGTCGTGACTATTTTGTAAAATATCGTGTTTTTTATGTGTTTTTACTAGTTTTTGTACCGGTTTAGTAACCGGAGTGTCGTGTCGGATTTACGTTTGGTATTTTGGTGGTTTATTGCAGAATTATAGGTTGACCAAAATCCCAAGTAACGACACGTTTTGAGGCCTAAAAGAGGTGTTTTTAGGGATAAAAGAGTGTGTCACTAACTTAAGTGGTCAAGTGGATCAGTGGTTAGTGGTACCACTAACGATTTATATCTTCGACAAACAAATGGCCCTTCAAAACGGCATTTTCTGAAGAAGTGGCCTTAATGAAAGTTATAGATCTTCAAATAATCTTTCCAACGCATTTTGAATCAAGTCAATCGGACTTCTACAACTCAAATGGTGGTCAAGTGGCTAATCGATTCGTATCAGTGAAAATCCCGAAAACGACACGTAATGGGAATGGCCCATCAAAAAGGCATTTTCTGAAGAAGTGTCCTTCATGAAAGTTGTAGAGTTTTCCGAGAGCTTTCTAATGACGTTTAAATCATGATTTTTGGAGGTCTACAACTCGAGATATGAATTTTAGAAATTTAATATATAATTATATATAATTATATATACATACCGTACACATGCTTGCACATGCGAGTAATGATTTGCAATGATGACACCGGACCGGTCCGGTTCCCTTTCAGGACTGGTCCGCCTTGATCAATTTGCCTATATATATGAGGGCATTAGCAGAGTGATCGTGGCCCCCTTCTTCCCCATCCCTTCTTCATCTTTTCCTTCATTTTTCTTTTGGGGGCCTATATATATATATATATATATATATAATATATATATATATATATATAGTTGTAATTTCGTTATAATTTGAATAATTATCGTTATAATATAGTTTCCGTTTTTCGTTCTTTCTTTCTTGTTTTCTTTCATTTTTATATATATATATATATATATATATATATATATATATATATATATATATAAGTATCGAGAATCTGGCAAATGATTGGATTAAGGTTTTAATTTGGTTTTAATAGAATTCTGGCATTGACAGAAGGCTATTATGTAAAATTTCCCGCCGTGTAATCCATGACATTTTGACTGAGTCTGATTACTTGTAATATCTATATATCTACATATATATATATATGAGTAGCTAAACTTATTATAGTCGAATCATGTAAAATTTGGTGAAATTAACCCTTGGAAAATGAAATAGGGAGTGTGTAGTGCTTTTTATTGTTATATCTCACATATTGCACGTCTTAGAACTTGTTATAAGGTCAAAAATCACACACATCACTCTTGAGAGTTGTTCAAAGAGAGTGGTGTGAGAAAAAGGATTCTAAGATCGGGAGGTAAAACATACCGGGTTTTAGGTCGTGAATTCAGGTCCGCGCTCATCGATGTATTATTATCAACGTAATAACTTGAATGTAGTAGTTTAGATTAGTGTAATTTAGTGTTAGACCCCGGGGTTGAACTATGAAGTGCAGGGTGGTTCTTGAGCCAACGATGACAAGTTGTTTCACGGAGTCTTTCGGGTAGACCATGGATTAGGTAAAGCTTCGGTTTTACTGCTTTGACACATTCTCGTTAAGATGTTCGGTGTAGTACGTTGATGAGTATCGGGGGTAGTAACGTCGACCGAGTGATTTCGGACTTGTTTCCTTAACGAGGTTTTTCTGTGGAAACGGAGCGTCTCACAGCACTTAATCATGTTAGATTAATCGGTTCTCTAAAGGGAGAATTAGTTAACCTCACATAGGATGTTGAAGGAGAGTTGTTGATTTTAGCATCAGAACTAGGAGCACGCACCCGTGAGATTGAATGTGAGAGTTCATTTGTTATAATGCACACTTCCAGTTTTGTCTATCCGTGGGGTTGAAATTAACTATTTTGATCATGGTTCGGCTATATCTTTTAAAACCAAGTAGTTTAATTTTCTTTCTTTTCTATCTTTAGTATAAACAAACCAACAACTTTGATCGCCTAGACTAAGACGTTCGCTTTGGTACTCACAACCACATTTCTCTTGGGACGACCTCGTACTCCTGTAGCTATCCTAACAATCGACCCGGTACTCTGCTGGTTAGAGAGTTGGTTTACCCACGGTTACGAGTCCTTTATAAATTGTATTTTTGAAGGGGTAAATTTTAGCTCATTGATGAGCGAAAAATTCACCCACTAAAAATACATTTATAAAGACTCGCAACTGTGGGTAAACTAACTCTCTAACTGGCAGAGTACCAGGTCGATTGCTAGGATAGCTACAGGAGTACGAGGTCGTCCCAAGAGAAATGTGGTTGTGAGTACCAAAGCGAACGTGATTCTTAGTCTAGGCGATCAAAGTTGTTGGTGGAGTGATTATAACTAATGCAAAAAGTAAAGATTATTCTAACGAGATTAACTAGGTGATTAAAAAGCATAGCCGAGCCATGATCCAACAGGTTATCTCCCCACAGGAAAAACTTGATAAGGAGTGTGTTTTATCCGATTCGGTTCATATGATATTCACGGGTATCAACTCTTTATTCTTGCGTTAAGATCTGAACAGCTCTCACTTAACCCCCACACTAGGTTTATTAACCCTCCCTTTAGAGAGCTAACTCGCCTAACATGGTTGACCGGAATAAAAAGCCGTTGAAAAACCTCACTAAAACATAATTTTAACGTATCACTTAGGTTGCCAATCTAACGATTAAGACTATGGTTTAGTGATTTTAAAACATGTTTCGCACATCTCGTAAAAATAAGAATCTCACTTAGGCATAGTCCAGATCTGTCACTTAGATTGTCAATCTAACAATCCGGACTATGATTAGTGATATCCATATCTCACATCTCACCGCAAAATACATTTATAAGCTCGATGTAACCGTGAACAAAGTTGTCAATTTTATTCAAAGTTATTAAAATGATCAAAACAAGTTTAAAACATGATTTTATCATACGAATGTTTAATTAAGCACAACACAACTCCATCTCGTATCCCGAGGGTTGATTTTACCCGTTTTCACATAATTCGCTATACAACTACTTTAGCTAAACATAACAACGGAAATACAAAACGAAAGAAAACAAAACGAAAAAATAACTACAGCTATATAGATATACGTATAGATATATATATAGATATATATATATATAGATATATATATAGTATACGTATATATATATATATATTTATACTAATTGCATAAAAGTAAAAGAAAGCAATAAAACGGAAATGAAATTATATTAAAACTATAACTAGTCGGGTTATTACACCGACATTATAACGACATAAATATACTACATATAGGCCCCCAAAACATAATAATAAAATAGAAGAAAATGAAGGAGAAGAGGAAGAAAGGGGCAGCCGTTCTCTGCTCCGATCCTCTATATATAGGAAAATATCAAGCCGGATCGATCCGGGTAGGAGCCGGATCAATCCGGTATCTCAATGATTACATCTGTTCCTTCTAGAAGCTTATATATTGTAATAAAACTTCTAAAATCCATATCTTGAGTTGTAGACCTCCAAAAATTATGATTCAAACGTAAAAATTAAGCTCTCGGAAAATTCTTCAACTTTCATGAAGGACACTTCTTCAGAAAACGTCGTTTTGATGGGCCATTCCCATTACGTGTCGTTTGCGACATTTTCCTTAATACAAATCAATTAGCCACTTGACCACCATTTGAGTTGTAGAAGTCCGATTGACTTGATTCAAAATCCATTGGAAAGCTTTCTTGAAGATATACAACTTTTATGAAGGAAACTTCTTCAGAAAATGTCGTTTTGATGAGCCATTCGTATGTCGTGTCGTTTTCGGGATTTTTACTATTACGAATCGATTAGCCACTTGGTCATAACTTGAGTTGTAGACCTCCAATTAACATGATTCAAAATGCGTTGGAAAGCTCTATCAAAGATCTACAACTTTCATTAAGGCCACCTCTTCAGAAAATGCCGTTTTAATGGGCCATTGGTTCGTCAAAGATATAAATCGTTAGTGACACTACGAACCACTGATCCACTTGACCTTTTAAGCTTGTGGCACACTCTTATATCCCCATAAACACCTTTTTTAGGCCTCAAAACGTGTCGTTACTCGGGATTTTGGTTAACCTATAATTCCGCAATAAACCACCAAAATACCAAACGTAAATCCGACACGACACACCGGTTACTAAACCGGTACAAAAACTATAAAAACACGCTAAAAATACGATATTTTATATAATAACTACTACTAACATATTTAGATGAAACATAGGAATTAATGACTCGAATCGATATAAAAATACTCGAAATGATATCGTAAACGGGTTGAAAAGTTATAAAAAAATAACGGTGAATTTTTCCGTTATCACAACCCCCCACTTAGCTTTTGGTCGCCCTCGAACAAAATAAGCGATAAAATAAAATGAATGAGGAAAAATTCCTGAAGATAAGATATGAATGACAATCAGATGATGCAACCATTCGAATCATAACCACACGTTAACCGCAATATAAATGTATAACAGAGTGAGTGTGTGACAAGCCTTTTCAATTTCCACTATCCTCTCTTGAATAAATCAAGCAAACGCACTAGTATCCATTCAGACAATCCTAACAACTTTCCTAGGTATAGGCAGTAACAGTTCCACACAAAGTCCTTCTGTGTACTTATTAGGATAATCCCTAAAGCATATCATTCAGTTTATACTGGGGATAGTCAGAAGATAATTTTTTTTTTTTTTTTTCATAGAATACTAACATATCCGAACTCATTGCCAAAATAGACTATCTTTCAGGCGTCATGAGGTGAGATCGAATACATTAATACCCATCTAACTCTTCTTCTTTTTTTTCTTTTTTTTTTTAATTTTTTTTTTATTATGTGTAGCATATGCCCTCATTCCCAGCAATAGGATGTTTCGTGATAACACCCTAGCTGGACTACTATCATCAGGCAGTCGGGAGCTTTTAAACCTCATAGTGATATAGACGTTTCGTGATAACCCCCTACTGCACTCAAATCATTGGTAGCTACAACCGACATATAGTTTATCTTATTTTGACATTCTTTCTATCACATTCAAACCTTCAGATATTCACAGTACATGTTCAGAAGTTAGGTACTAAGTTACTGCTATTTCTAGGATAAACCACTAGAATACTGAATGGGTACAGTTTAAAATTTTCGCTTCAATTTCAAATGCTTACGTGAAGAAGTTCATGTTACACAAATAAATTTAGGGTTAAAATGCACTTACGGTTCACATTGGTTATACATATCCAAATTGATCATTACATCTTTAAATCCATGAAATATATACCTTATACAAATTATTTTAATCAACTAAATAATGTTTGAAAAAGATCAAAAACTAAGGGTTTAAACACTTACTGCCATTTCTAGACCAACCACGACTCTACCCCCCACTTACGATTTTGCATTATTCTCAGAGTGTAAATGAGATAGAGAGGAAGACTTAGCTTATAGACCAAGCAGAAAGATGCTATCGAATCCCGTAACAGCCATGAGAAAGCACATCCCGAATCCCTATACAAAAACAACCAAAACAAAGCAAACACGGGACATGTCCTCGTGCCAAAGTATGCAATAGAGATATGGGAATAATAAGATAATGGCAATCTCACGTCAGAAAATTCGATAGGCTATATAATAGCTTTAGATGGAAAAATAACCATACCGGTAAAGCACGAAACATCTAAGCATATACGTATCATATGAGCATATATCATAGTCAAGTCAGCTATTCCTAGATTCATTTTATTACACACAGTTTTATTAAGGTGGGAATACTCACCACTATACTACAACGACCATAAATTTGAAACAGACTAGATCGTAAAATGAAATGTAGTGAGTCTCAAGGGTTTTCCAACAACCTAAGTCCAAGAAATGAAGCATTTGAATGTTTTCTTTGTATTCTACCTCGGGATTTTCGGATAACCACCTAATCGTTCCCTTTAAATGACATTCAAACATTCATCCCGAGACTTGGTTGTGATTTGTGTTCATCTTTCATACTGATTCTACATTTCATTAAGACTAGGCTTATTCAAATTATCTTTATTATTATTATCGGGCTGCCTCCCGGTAGCGCTTTTTGTTTAACGTCGTTTGCTCGACAAAAGTAGTATTTACAAGTTATCAACCAAAATCAGAACTTAAGAAGATCAATAGCTTAAGAAAAATTAACAATGCGAGAACCAAAGAAATTAAATTGTCTAGAAACGCACCTCGTTTGGCCCTCGATGTTATCTCCTCCCAGCCAGAGAATCTTCTTTTATCGATTGTCGAACCATCTTCTTTTGAAAATTACCATAAAGCTCATCCATCGGGGAGTACACAAGTTGGACCGCAGAAAATTTATCCTCACAGAGTGGATAGTAATCCGGGACCGATATATCAACTTTTACCAACTCTCCCAGTGGCTTTACTAAAGATGGCCAATCAATCTCTCGCTCCTCTAACTCTGTCATCTCCAAAACTTGCACTTTTTCTTTGCAAACCGAATTATCAACCTTATTCTCAACCTGAACTTCTTCGGTGATAACCTCATCATCATCCCTAACCACCTTACATGTCTCTGCCTCTTTCACATACCTCACTAATTCAATCAATTGCCCCACCTTGTCTTGAAGATTTCTTATGGCGGAGTCAGGACTTACCTTGAACTCCTGCATGTCCAACAGTCGCTCTTCCAAGATCTGGTTCAATCGCCGAGTTGCTCTATTTGACTGTCGGTGAATTCTTCTTGTGGCATGGGGAAAAACTGATCGTATTGACTTTGATATATTGGAGGTGAGTAGCAGTCCTCTTGCCATTCCAGACACTCATCAGGTGGCTGAATCTGGTTGAAGCTATCAACATGCCGAGTATGAACACCATAATCCTGATAAGCACCATGGTTCGAATAACCCTCATAATATCGTGGCTCATAACTCGAATAACCATAATTTTGGTCCTGGTATGCATTCGAGCACTGATAATCCCATGAACCTTGGTTATTCTGCTGTTGATATTGAGGCTCAGACACGAACTGTTGTTGATAAGGTTGGTAGGGGTATTGTTGTTCGGGTGAGTAATATTGATTGAAATATTGATCCATTTAAGTTCAAACTGCAAGATTTCAGAAAACAACAATAAAACAATAAATTTTTTCTTTTTTTTTCGTTTTTTTTTATTTTTTATTTTTAAACACACGATATTTAGACCCCTCAAAAAGTTATGGTAGCCGAAGGCCCTAATCCCCAGTTTTAGCCAGACTTACAAGATATCACCCTCCGAAGAGGCTAAGTACCAAAGTCGTATTCAAACCGAGTTCAGGACAATATCACTTCAGCATCCATAGCTCTTTGTCGACATCTAAATAAAACAAGAAAATAAAAACCTAGGCCCAAGCCTTCGGTTCACTTACAAGATATCACAACAATATCACACATTTCGCAACGGCGCCAATTTTTTTGATGAGCGAAAAATTCACCCACTAAAAATACATTTATAAAGACTCGCAAAACCGTGGGTAAACTAACTCTCTAACCGGCAGGGTACCATGTCGATTGCTAGGATAGCTACAGGAGTACGAGGTCGTCCCAAGAGAAATGTGGTTGTGAGTACCAAAGCGAACGTGATTCTTAGTCTAGGCGATCAAAGTTGTTGGTGGAGTGATTATAACTAATGCAAAAAGTAAAGATTATTCTAACGAGATTAACTAGGTGATTAAAAAGCATAGCCGAGCCATGATCCAACAGGTTATCTCCCCACAGGAAAAACTTGATAAGGAGTGTGTTTTATCCGATTCGGTTCATATGATATTCACGGGTATCAACTCTTTATTCTTGCGTTAAGATCTGAACAGCTCTCACTTAACCCCCACACTAGGTTTATTAACCCTCCCTTTAGAGAGCTAACTCGCCTAACATGGTTGACCGGAATAAAAAGCCGTTGAAAAACCTCACTAAAACATAATTTTAACGTATCACTTAGGTTGCCAATCTAACGATTAAGACTATGGTTTAGTGATTTTAAAACATGTTTCGCACATCTCGTAAAAATAAGAATCTCACTTAGGCATAGTCCAGATCTGTCACTTAGATTGTCAATCTAACAATCCGGACTATGATTAGTGATATCCATATCTCACATCTCACCGTAAAATACATTTATAAGCTCGATGTAACCGTGAACAAAGTTGTCAATTTTATTCAAAGTTATTAAAATGATCAAAACAAGTTTAAAACATGATTTTATCATACGAATGTTTAATTAAGCACAACACAACTCCATCTCGTATCCCGAGGGTTGATTTTACCCGTTTTCACATAATTCGGCTATACAACTACTTTAGCTAATCATAACAACGGAAATACAAAACGAAAGAAAACAAAACGAAAAAGATAACTACAGCTATATAGATATACGTATAGATATATATATATATAGATATATATATAGATATAGATATATATAGTATACGTATATATATATATATTTATACTAATTGCATAAAAGTAAAAGAAAGCAATAAAAACGGAAATGAAATTATATTAAAACTATAACTAGTCGGGTTATTACACCGACATTATAACGACATAAATTACTACATATAGGCCCCCAAAACATAAAAATAAAATAGAAGAAAATGAAGGAGAAGAGGAAGAAAGGGGGCAGCCGTTCTCTGTTCTGATCCTCTGTATATATAGGAAAATATCAAGGCCGGATCGATCCGGGTAGGAGCCGGATCGATCCGGTCTCAATGATTACATCTGATCCTTCTGGATCCTTATATATTGTAATAAAACTTCTAAAATCCATATCTTGAGTTGTAGACCTCCAAAAATTATGATTCAAACGTAAAAATTAAGCTCTCGGAAAATTCTTCAACTTTCATGAAGGACACTTCTTCAGAAAACGCCGTTTTGATGGGCCATTCCCATTACGTGTCGTTTGCGACATTTTCCTTAATACAAATCAATTAGCCACTTGACCACCATTTGAGTTGTAGAAGTCCGATTGACTTGATTCAAAATCCATTGGAAAGCTTTCTTGAAGATATACAACTTTCATGAAGGATTCTTTTTCAGAAAACGCCGTTTTGATGAGCCATTCGTATGTCGTGTCGTTTTCGGGATTTTTACTATTACGAATCGATTAGCCACTTGGTCATAACTTGAGTTGTAGACCTCCAATTAACATGATTCAAAATGCGTTGGAAAGCTCTATCAAAGATCTACAACTTTCATTAAGGCCACCTCTTCAGAAAATGCCGTTTTAATGGGCCATTGGTTCGTCGAAGATATAAATCGTTAGTGACACTACGAACCACTGATCCACTTGACCTTTTAAGCTTGTGGCACACTCTTATATCCCCATAAACACCTCTTTTAGGCCTCAAAACGTGTCGTTACTCGGGATTTTGGTTAACCTAAAATTCTGCAATAAACCACCAAAATACCAAACGTAAATCCGACACGACACTCCGGTTACTAAACCGGTACAAAAACTATAAAAACACGTAAAAATACGATATTTTATATAATAACTACTACTAACATATTTAGATGAAACATAGGAATTAATGACTCGAACTGATATAAAAATACTCGAAATGATATCAGAAACGGGTTGAAAAGTTATAAAAATAACGGTGAATTTTTCCGTTATCACTCATCAAGCTACGCATCACAGCCGATTTCCTTTTAGGGATATGCACTACAAACAGCGGTCCGCATATTGAATGTGGTTCCGTCAAAGTCTGTCGAAAAGACGCCCATTGAGTTATGAAAAGGGAGTAAACCTAGTTTGCGCCATTACCGTATCTGGGGGTGTCCTGCACATGTGCTGGAAGACAAGACTAGCAAGTTGCAAGCACGTACGAAAGTATGTATGTTCGTAGGGTATGCCGAAGGAACGAGAGCATGTATATTTTATGATCCAGAAGACAACAAGATGATAGTTTCAACTAATGCCACGTTTCTCGAGGATCAGTATATGACAGACTTCAAACCTCGAAGTAAAATAGTACTCGAGGAATTACTTTCTGACACGGTCAGACCACTGGTGGCACCTCGCGTCACGAATAACACTAATAACGCCACAGTTGATCCAGAGAATCCTAGACCGCTCAAACGTACCGAAAGGGTGGTTCGGCAACCTACTCGGTACGGCATGCAAGAGGAGGATGATCCGCTGTCCTTTCAGAGGGCTATGGATGATTATGACAAGGATAAATGGATTGACGCAATGAACCAAGAAATGGAGTCTATGCACTCTAACTCAGTCTGGAAACTTGTGGATTGCCCTGAGGGTGTACGACCCATAGACAGTAAATGGATCTACAAGAGAAAGAGGGGCGTGGATGGGAAGGTTGAAACCTTCAAAGCTAGGCTAGTGGCAAAGGGTTACACCCAAAGAGAGGGAGTCGACTATGAGGAGACTTTCTCGCCTGTGGCCATGCTAAAGTCCATACGTATTCTTCTTTCGATTGCTGCATGCTTAGATTATGAAATCTGGCAGATGGATGTTAAGACGGCTTTTCTAAATGGCTATCTTGACGAGGAAATATATATGCAGCAACCAGAAGGTTTCATTAAGAAAGGCCAAGAGCACAAAGTGTGCAAGTTGCTCAAATCCATTTATGGGTTAAAGCAAGCATCTCGGTCTTGGAACCACAGATTTGATGAAACCATCAAGTCTTACGGTTTCGAAAAAAATCCTGATGGGCCTTGTGTATACAAGCGCATTGTTTAGGAAAATGTGGCATTCTTAGTGCTATATGTTGATGACATCCTGCTAATTGGAAACAATAAGGGGATGTTGTCTAATGTTAAAAGTTGGTTAGCCACGCATTTCCAAATGAAAGATTTAGGAGATGCAAGCTATGTTCTAGGGATCCAGCTCATTCCGGATCGAAAGAACAAAATGTTGGCTTTGTCTCAGGAATCTTACATTGATAAGATGATGTTGCGTTATAGTATGCAGAATGCAAAGAAGGGTTTCCTACCAACCCGTCATGGCATAGCTCTCTCTAAGAAACAGTGTCCTCAAACTCCTGAGGAACAATAGAGCATGGGACGTATTCCTTACGCATCTGCAGTTGAAAGTCTGATATATGCAATGTTGTGTACAAGATCGGACATCTGCTACGGCGTGGGATTGGTCAGTCACTTTCAGTCAAATCCAGGCATGAAGCATTGGACAGCAGTAAAGAATCTCCTCAAGTATCTAAAGAGAACGAGGAATTATATGCTTGTATATTCAGGTGCAAACCTGGATATCATAGGCTACACTGATTTTGACTTTCAGTCAGATAAGGATGATCGTAAGTCGATCTCAGGATCAGTGTTTACTCTTGGAGGTGGAGCCGTGGTGTGGAGAAGCGTAAAGCAACCAAGCATTGCGGGTTCAACTATGGAAGCTGAGTATATAGCAGCCTCTGAGGCAGCTAAGGAAGCGGTGTGGCTCGAGAAATTCTTGGTGATTTGGAGGTAATTCCGAATATAAATGATCCAATACCACTTTATTATGACAACAATAGAGCGGTGTCGGATTTCAAGGAACCGTGAAGTCACAAGAGATCAAAGCATATAGAGAGAAAGTACCATTTGATCAGAGATCGTGCACAGGGGCGACATTTCGGTCCTAAAGGTCGCCTCGGCCGACAACCTAGCTGATCCGTTCACCAAGACGCTGGCATCTAATGTCTTCGACAAGCACTTGGAGAGTATGGGAGTGAGAGACATGTCTCATCTGCTTTAGAGCAAGTGTGAGAAATGTAGATAGATAAATGTAATAGGGTGTGCTCTAAAAACAATTGTTTCTTGTCATTAAGGGCAAGTGGGAGATTGTTAGGTGTAGTACCCGAAAGACAATTTATGTAATTATTTTTATTTACTAAATGACAGATTTTATTTCATCTTATTATTTGCTTTGTGCTTATATTTAATACACTGCTGAAAACTCCAAGTCGTATCATATGTAGCCATATAACTTAGTGTGTGTCACATATGAGGATTAAGTTTATGGTGATACACTTGAACTATTAGTCCATGGTGAACTTAATCAAAGTATGGGGTCTATTGATTAAACCACCACTAATGCGCCAGAACACTTTATGGTGTGTCTGTCTTATCCGGACCGTCGACATTGGTTGTCTAAGTGGGGCATTTATATATGATGAGAGTCATAGAGGACTGGACCGATTTAATCTGAGTTTCTCATATAATTCCGTGATTGAGAAATCTTATTAAATCACAAGATGATCATATTTGGATTAACCTTAATCCTGAAGTGATTACAGACTCCTGCTTATTTCAGGATAGGGTTTGATGTGGTGGTTAATGATCGCTAAGAGGTATGGAATGAGTGATAAGTGTGTGTCTCACAGATATGGAATTCATTCCTTCCTGCGGGAAGTTGAAAGACAATCCCCTTATTTGTTGATCCTAGAAACTGATCATTCCCGGGAGTTCGTATTGGTTATGAACTAATTGATCACTAGTGGGTTAATGGTAAATAAGGATAAGATGTAGTGAAGAAGGTTTACGGAAATAATCCTACTTCAGTACGGATAGTCTATGGAGGGTTAGTTTATATGAAATGATTATATCAATGGACACTTATCGACTCGACTCGACGTTTTGAAAATAAGTTATATCTATAATCGATAGATTTCAATTTCGGATTTATGGTGGCGTAATTCTGAAATTAATAAGTTGAGTAGAAATATTTTGTTCGATAAATATTTTATTTAATTTATTGTAGCTTTTGGTTATAGCTCCATGATCCCCGGGTTGGCTCCTAACACGCGAGTGTTTTCTCGTTTTATGGAACCTCGAGAATAAATTAAATAGTTGGTCTATTTAATGAATATGCAATATTATTTATTTGGTAAATAATATGTAAAATAGAAAAGAAATGTTCTATTAAAATTGACTAAAAAGTGGCGCCCCATTTGTTATTAATTTAGGAGAAGAAATTTTCCTATATTATGTCACATGTGTAATTAATTAATTATCTATTTATTGGATAATTAATGGAAAATTAAGAGATTGATTTTTTGGGAATTATCTCTTATTTTGTGGGAAAAATATCTTTTCCTTATCGGAATATGTTTTTCTGGTGTGAAAATGATAACTTTATTAACTAGTTAGTTTCCTATATAAAGAGAGCTCATCCTAACACAATACACATTCATAATTGTGCTACACATCAATTAAAAAAGAAAAATTAGTTTCTTGCCTTAGTCATTTAGAGAAGAAAAACATTTTCTTGTGCATATTCGAGGAGGTTCTACGGCGAGGATCGACGTCCACCAGTCGTCGCTAGGAGACACAATCCGGAAGACTACTGCAACTCCCTTTGGTCGATTATCTCTTCCTCTCCGTTAAGGTAAATCTTCAACCTTCTCATAGGATTAATTAGTTATGTCTCATATCGTAAATCGCATAATCTTCCGCTGTGCTAAGATCGAGTGTCTCGATCGGTGCTATTACTTCCAGCAATTACTTCATACCAAATTGATTTTCCCACAACATTAGCCCATTAACATTTGTAAAATACTAATCATTGTACGATCGGTTGATTTGATAAAGATCAGACTCATTTCTAATCAATATTCTACAAATGTATAGTGACACAATATAATACCCCCCCTAACAATTGCCAAGCAACTAATAATAAGGAAGGTAATGTTGCAAAATCAAACCATAGTATGTAATAGCTACTTAACTTAGATACAAAAAGGTATTACAGAGAAGCAGTGCCAATAACAATGGTGCAAAGGGGCACATCATTACCAGCTTATTTGTTCAAGGAGAGGGCTGTTTTCCTTCACTAGCACAAAGAGGCCACCATCACCTCTAGATATACGAAGATCGCTGTCAAGGTATGTAATGAGAAGCCACGATTTATTCCTCTCGCCAGGAATAGGAATTCGAAGTGGAGGCTGACCTGAGATAGTGCGTGCTACGGTAGCCACGGCGTCTTGCAATGGGTTCAAAGATTGTTGTAAAGGAGATAAGTTTATGCTTTGTCCAAATATATCCAAGTTCTGTGGTAGATCAATGTTGGACTTTATCTCTGGTGGTCTGAAGGTACCTTCCTTGAAGTACACCTCTATTCTTGATGGAGTTTGTACTTCAAAAGCAGCAGACGCACTAAAAGACAAGGCGGCAACCGGGCTGGAAATGGTGGTTGCGTTTTCGATTGTAAGGGTTCTGGAGTTGATGTATTGGGATATCTTCTCAACCTTTACCAGTGGAAGACTTCCTGTGGCAAGAAGTGGCAGGAGCTCAGAAAATGCTGTATACCTGAAATTTAACAAAGCATGTTAGTTAGTTAGGGTTCGTATTGACATGAATTCATTCGTTTTTTATTTGCGTTCAGTGAATTTTTGGGTTGTTTGAATTGCATCGAGTATTCTGTCAAATAAAGGGAAGTGAGTGTTGTGTATCGGGCAGAAAGAATAAGAGAAAGAAAATTACTTTACTCGGGTGAAAAGATTTCATATTCAGTGTTTTCTAGGACAATGCAATGGTACTTGATACTCTTCAAAAAGTGCACTTTTTGAATGCTATGACCCGGAATATAAGGATTCAACATTATCCAAAAAGAGGTTTAAATATGTACACACTGCAGTGTGAAAAACACACACATTACTTGGGAGATTCTTAGGTAAAGGGCATCTCTACTGCATCATTAAGCCGTCAATGAATGACATATGTGCAAAAAGATAAAACATTTTGCCTTTTTTTGTACATATACCCCTAATCCATTAATGTGGTGTAATAGAGACTCATTCTACAAGAATTTCCCCTGAACCATACCCTAGGAACCGCGTCTAAACTACAGGCAGGTGCCACCTTGATTGCTCATCATTCTATTTCTAAAATTTTCCATCCAGGAGTCAATAAATTAACACCCCTGCCTGTACCTGGTGAGGATTTTGTAATCTCGGTTGTGTTTTTTCTTTTTCTTAAATCGTTTACTTTCATCGTGTACTACCTGATTCTGCAATAATCATCATTCTTCCCTCAAAATTACTATCACAATCTGCCTGGATTAGTGAATCCAGCAAATACTTCAACACTTTTTATCATCAACAAGAAAAAGCTCAAGAAAAACGTACATCTGTTAGGGTTTCCAACATATATAACAAGCTCTGAAAATTTTGACCTATTACACACTATAACGAAGCCGAGCCTAATCTGCTAACAAAGATTATTATGACAAGAAAGGCAACAACTTTTTTTCTCTACAGTCCATCTTAAGCAGGATTTAATAGGGCATCATGCATTCAATTCTCTGATTTAGAACATATCCCATCAGGTAAAGGTAGGTAATGCATTGATACAAGTAACGGGCTTAGGATCATCTGGACCAAACATAAGTTGATCGCGTCTTATCAAACAAATGAAGTCCATCCCCAATTCAATATACAGTTTAGTCCCACTTAGGATCATCTGGACCAACATAATAAATTGAAGTGAAATCATATTGTCTCAAACAAAGTTAATGAAAATACAGAAAGGGAGGGCTTAGTCTAGCATAGTTTCATGAAGCAAACACCCAGCTTAAACAGCCATTAATGAAGTTCAACTCTCAACACCCAATGCCAAATTGGCTGAATTTATCTCCAGTATCCAAGTAAATTAAGAGAGACAAAAAAACAAAAGGGAAAAGAGAAAGAAAGAGAGTAACTTACAACAAAAACCAATTGCCATCCAGCAAGTCAGGGCGTTGTGCCGGAGCTGGTGTAGGGTTAGCAGCCTCAAGCTGAGCAACCAGCTCTAAAGCCTCAGCCCGCAATTCCGTGGAGGCCCGGTACCCAAACTCCGACCCATAAACCGTATCCACAAATGCTCTTTTCAAATCCTCAAGCGTACCACTCTCAGTCACAGCATCGATCCCAGTCCCAGGGGAACCATTTCCAAACCCATCTTTCTTCATCTCATTAGATCCCCACTCATCGTCGGCATCTACTCCAGGAGGGTCCGGGTCAGGAAATTTGGCAACGGTTTCGGGTTCCGGTTCAGATTTCTCACCCCACTCGTCGACAATTGCATCTGGTTTGTTGTCCGAAGCCTTGTTATTATCCTCGTTAGGTTGAGAAGATGATTTTCTATTTGTTGGCTCTGGTAAAGAAAAACAAACTTGTTTAGTGGGTATTCGGGTTGAGAACGAGAAATGTTTGGAATTGAGCTTTGTGGAGGAGGAATTAAATGAAAATGGAATGCAGTGGTGGAGATGGGGGAAGATAACGGCGGACATTTTGGTGGTAGAGGGCGGTGGAAAGCGGTGGTTGATGAGAGTTTTTGGTACGTTCATCATGTTTTTGCAATTGTAGCGTGTGTTTTTTAAGAAAAGTATTTACATTAATTGTGGTGGATGTTGTGATTGAATTTGTACGAGGTGACATATCTCCCGTGACCGGCATATCCCCCGTTGGTCAATTTTTATGCATATTTTGTAGGTGATTTTATCCATATTTTTAATGTCTAAATTCCTAAATTTTACATTAAAAAAAAATTTCATAAATTTTATGGAAGTACAGCTACAGTTTAGTTGTATCATTTAAAGAAATTGTCCAATTTCTAATCTCTACCGTTGAAAACATATATAAATAATTATATATGTCGGATTATTTTTTTGGTACATCATAACTAATGTGTACAATCATACACCTAATCAGTTTTTTTAACATGTTAAACCAATAAACTTTTTGCATAAGAAAACATTAACTAAACCATTTTTTTTTTTGCGGAACTAAACCAAATTTCAATCGGTCGTTTTTCTTTTCTTTCTACGGATGATCATCCTCATTAAAAAAAGAAAATTCGATCATTTTCTTTTCTTTCATTTGAAGGTCATTCAATTGAGTAAACATAAATTTACAACTAAATCTCATATGCATCAATAACAATGGCAATGGGTTCCATTTAAACAAATAAAATAAATTAAAATAAAAAAGGCTAAACTTGTTGCGCCATATAATTT
>CM044901.1:88944639-88988246 GCA_024500145.1 Gentiana dahurica var. dahurica | reverse complement strand
ACGGAGATGAAGAGAAACGATGATTGGTCGGAAATGAAAGGGGAATTTTTTTTACTAGATGTTTAGTGATACGAATCGAGAACGAGATTTGCCCTAGATCTTCTAAAGGAAATCAATGATGAGCTCGAAACAACGATCTTAGATAATCCAATCTAAAAACGTTGGCAAGAACGCCACAACGCTTGCTCAATGCGCTGATAAGTTCTCTAAGGGGTGGAACACTACAACGAAGAGATCCTCACTCGCAAGTAATAAACAAGTCAATAGACTCAATAATAATTTCACTCAAAATATGTCTATCTGTAAAAGAACAACCTAGGTGTCTTATATAGGCTACAGACTCCAAGTCCAATTGCTAATTTAGCAATGTGGGACAAAATAATAATAAATAAAAATAATAATAAAAATAAAAGACTATCTAACCAATGTGGGATAATAAAAGACTAATGACTCAAATAAATACTTAAGAGTTTATTCAGGCCAATAACATAAATAATTGCGCCTCTTCTGCATCACCATGAATTTCTGATTTCTTCCGTCTGAAGCCCTTCATGGATCACATCATTCCCTCCCGGTTGGAAAGGATTCGTCCTCGAATCAATAGGACGTCATAAAATCGAGCACCATCACCAATAAAACTTGAACAAACACAAAAGATCACCAATCGAACACCGGGATTAAATAGGAGCCGAATAAATAAATTCTCATCACTGGCATGTTTTGTTGCGTAGTCACGCTTAAAAAATGCATCATCATAATAGTGGGACTTCGATTGCATAAACCTGTGGATAATTGCATGTGAAGGAACAAAATAATACTGATAGCGAGTTCCAGTCGTATAAGTGTCAATACTCTCAGAAAATGGATCAGAATAAGTATGATCCAGTTTGACATGAATGTGATTAGGATCAAGAACCACCGTAGGCAACGAGCTCTCCTCAATTGGATTATCGCCGTGTACCTGCAAAGATAACAAGGACGAACTCGAACCAGTATTTATTAATATAGGAGCTTCATTTTCCTCCTCCACTTTCTTCTCCGCAATCTCCGCTAATAGTGGCTCAGTCTCAGTATTCATCTCTACTACACTCGTATCTTCATCGTTTTTCAACTCCTCCTCTCGAATGTTAACAATCTCTTCATTTTTCTGTTCCATCAATTCTTTTTATTTTTCGGTTTCAAGTTTCAAACGAGCTTTGTTTTCCATTACGTGCTCCTCAAAGTTATTAGTGACCCGAACCTTATCTTTGTGAGCCTCTTCGGGGGATAACGGAAGAAGTTTAAACCTTTTCCCTTCATGGCATACTGTGTATGTGTCCATGGGGTCATTATATGCCACCTTCCTAGAAGTTTTCCATGGTTTCCCAAGTAGAATGTGGCTCTCGGGGATCGGAACTACATCACACAACACCTCATCTTCATATAAACTAAATTTGAACGCAATCAATGCCTTTTGGGTAACTCGTATCGTACCCCTATCACTAATTCTCTGCAACTCATAAGGGTGGGGATGAGGAATAGTGGGAATCGATAACTTACTGATCACATACGTACTAACTAAGTTAGCACAATAGTTCGGCTCAATATTCATAGAACATCGCCTCTCACCAATAAAACAACGTGTACGAAAAAAATCTCTTTAAACAACACCTTGCACAGTACTATCTCTTTCTGACATTATGCAAGATTCAAAACCTCACAACTCTCGTGTTTACACTCACCCTCTCTCTAAGTTGTAAAGTAACCCCTTTTTCAAACAAATCAGAGAAACGAGCAAAGTGTAACAATCGAAACCAACGATCTACACTAGACAACTAGGAGGTAGGTTTGGAGATTAGGTAAAAAGATATGGAAGTGTGTGGAAAAAAATGTGCGAAGAGACAATAGGTGCAAGAAATAAAAGCAAGAAGGGAGAAACAAGGAAAAAGCAAGGAAATTGGTTGACAGCAAAATTTCACAGGTGTGAAAACTTTCAACACCCTAGGTGTGAAACCCACGTATTTAATGACTAAACTACAATGAATCTGGAAAAATTCAAAAGATAAAAGTTGTAGAAAAGAGAGTTTTCTAAAGGATGTCAAAATTTCAGATTTTTTGGAGATACGGAAGTTGCTCAACCAATCATTTTTCAGAAACTGGTGCATTCTGTCAAAAAATTTCAGATAGATAGCAGTGCCTTAAGGTTCCGGTTCTTACTAATCTACAATGAATTTGGAAAAACTCAAAAGATAAAAGTTGTAGATCCGAGAATTTTATATAATCTCACAAATTTTCAGGTGATTCAGAATCATCTAGACAACAGAAATCGAATTCAAATAATGATTTGCGGCTGCAGTTTTTCTGGACAGATTGTTTTGGATTAATCAGTTCTTTTAGGCAAGATACGCATTGAATTTGGATTGGGTGTAAAAAAGAAAATTGTAGATCGAGATGTGTTTGAGATGTGGTAAAACTTTCAGTATTTTTGGAGGTTGTTTGGTTAGGGAACGGCCTGATACAAAAATGGGTCTTGAAAGAATTTAGGGTTCTTGGGATGAATGTTTGAAAATTTGAAGATCTTCAAGTTTTCCGGGTAGGATAGATGAAGATTTGAATATTTTGGCTGGGGAGGGGACGAAATTAAAGGAAAACAATTAACAAAATTTTTTCTTTTTTGGAATAAGAACGAAAATTAAAAACAGGGTTATTTGATTACCTTTAGTCAACCGAAAGCTCTGATACCAAATTATATGATTCAAGAACGAGATTTTCCCTAGATCTTCTAAAGGAAATCAATGATGAGCTCGAAACAACGATCTTAGATAATCCAATCTAAGAACGTTGGCAAGAACGCCACAACGCTTGCTCAAGGCGCTGATAAGTTCTCTAAGGGATGGAACTCTACAACGAAGAGATCCTCACTCGCAAGTGATAAACAAGTCAATAGACTCAATAATAATTTCACTCAAAATATGCTGTCTGTAAACGAACAACCTAGGTGCCTTATATAGGCTACAGACTCCAAGACCAATTGCTAATGTAGCAATGTGGGACAAAATAACAATAAATAAAAATAATAATAAAAATAATAGACTATCTAACTGATAATAAAAGACTAATGACTCAAAGAAATACTTAAGAGTTTATTCAGGCCAATAACATAAATAATTGCGCCTCTTCTGCATCACCATGAATTTCTGATTTCTTCCTTCTGAAGCCCTTCATGGATCACATCATTTAGGGTACACAATAAGTAATAATGTGTCTATTTAATCCAACGGATGTTATTCATTAATATAGATCTAACGGTAAATCGGATCATCCAGTTTTTTTTCTACTGACTGGAGTGTAGTATTTCCTCTACAATTATGACATTTGTGTCTTCGTCGAATGCATTGTCGACTCTCTATTGTGTAAAAAAAAAAAAAAAATAAAAAAAAATAAAATAAAAAACCTATCCTCTTCGGTTTCTTCTCCCCTATTTCTTAAAGAACGGACCCATTGTGTACCATAAATTGTTGCTGGTCTAAATAATTTTTGAATACAAAGGTGCTACATGAAAATCTTTAATTCGTCTAACTACTTTCGAAATGAAAACCATAACAGGGGGAAATCATTCAATACCACGGATAAAGGGTTTTTTTTCTCGGAATACGAAAGTTTTTATTAAAAGTCAGAAAACCAAGACTAATGCTGGATTGTACAGACAAAACGTCGGAGCAACACCCGGAAAATACAAACAACAAACTACTAAAACAAGCACAAAGATTAAACTAACGGAAACTGTCAAAGCATAAGACTTCTCGGAGTAACTTTGACAAGAAATCAAGCAAGGACGGAGCCAGGAATTTTTCGTTGGGTGGATTGAGATTTTTTTTCCATGTTATTTCTAGGAATAATTTTCTGAAAAAGACTAAAATTTAAATATACTTTATGATGTATTTTTTTTTTACTTTCCGCGTCACACAAAAACGTTAACTCCAGTGTCAATTCATTGGATCTGGCATTACTCACAGGTAACATTTTTGTAACTATAACGTCAATGTCATCACTGACGCTATTTTTTAAACGTTAGGTACCGCTCGCGTTATTTTCATTAAAAATAATCGTGGTGCTTGAAGTAATTTTTTGAGTCTTTGAAATGATCGTGGTACCGGAAATAAAAGTGTGATAGCCAATGGAATCATTTTTTTTTGTAACATGTACTTTTAATGGCTCATGTTAGGTGGTCTATAAGACTAATTATCTAATGGAGTGATAAGTTGGAGAGCCGGATATACATACAATATAGAAAAAAATAAAAAGGGCTGGGTGGGCTTAGCCCACCTAAGCCCACACTTAAGCTCCGTCCTTGAAATCAAGCCTCATAAAGGCCAAAGAAAGAAACCCGGACTAGACTGCAATACAACAACAAACATACAAAGAAAATAAAGACACAGACTACAAAGGTACACAGCGGATCAAGAGATTAGCAAAGGAACTGTGACCGAGAGAAACCGAAGCAAACGGGAACCACGTCCGGGAGCACCACCACTGACCGTTGCACCCATAAGAAACAAAGAGCCCGGAAGTGTGACATCCACTGTAATGCCCCGAGTCAATTTTAGTATTTGACACGAGTCAAAACCCGAACCGTCCTTTTTATCTCAAAATATCATTACATTTATTCATATATGTGACAATATTAGTAATGATAAAATATATTTATTTATTTTAGTTAGTTAATGTGGTGAATTAGTAGAGGAGTTACAAAAGTAATTACACCCTTCATTGCCACAATTTATTTGCTTTAAGTAACCAACCATTAAATGAGAGTAGTGGGTATTTACTAATGGTATAAGTTAGCTTTTCCTTAGCATATCAAAGGTGTGGGTGACACATGTGAATGAGTAATAGAGAAAGAAAAAAAGAGAGAAATGAAGGATGCTGAGTGTGTTTGGTAGGGAGAAATTAGATGACAAAAAAAAAATTTCTTTTCTCAATTTAAGCTGTGTTTGGTTATTTGGGAAAAGAAAAGTGTATTTTCTCAAGTTATCAACTTTTCTCCAAATTGATTCTTTTCCCTGATTTTAATTCTCAGCCTACCGTAAAGAAAATTTCATTGGGAATAGAAAAGTTGTTTCTTTTACAACACTTTTTTTCTTGGTATTAGGAGCATGCTTTGTATATCAGTTTTTTTCATTATCTTGTAAAAAAAACTTTTTATTTTTTGGTTCCAAAAATAATATACTCAATAAAATTTCGTTTTTTTTTTGAAATTTTAGTCCCAAATCTGATTATATTCTCCTCCCCTCCCCCAAAATCGATTACATTTTTTCATGACAACCAAACATACTTGGTATAGTATTTGATAATCAATTCTCGTTTAAAAAAGATAATCAAGTCTATTTTCAACATCTTTTTTATGACGGTCAAATTATACCCGTAAAAGTCATCAACATTGACCTTAAATCGAGATTAATAATACGCATTTTATATTAAATCACACGTTTATATTTAATATTTAATGTTATGTGATTTATATTATATGAATTGGTATTTAGCCGTTTTTATTATTTAAAGCCGATTTATTGTGCGATAATTATTGATTTTGCAGATCACAACAAATCGAGAGGATTAATGTCATTCAATCAATTATCTCAAGATAAGGAAGGAAGAAAATCGGAGCATTAAGTGGAAGATTAATCGGATCAACATGCAAGCGTGCAGTGGGGAACAAGCTAGACGAAGAAAACGTGTTAAACATGAAAACTTAGGTTCGGTCGACCGAGCCTATAGCTTCGGTCGACCGAGTGCAGCTCTTCGGTTGACCGAGCCTTAGGTTTGGGTCGGTTTCCGGCTTATATCGTGCTTATCTTCTAGAACCACCCTAAGTCGGCAAAAACCTCTATATAAGCAAGCAGCTACGAGAATTGTAATTCATACCTTAGAATTCCATTCAATAATTCCATACAATTCTACTTTGATATTTTGATACAATGTAGCATACCTTAGATTGAAGGTTTCCAGAGTTTAAGGGCTGCAAGTTATGTAAGCCTTTATTTTCTGTTTCTTTTCTTTTAAGTAATTAATCCCTCCCAATTATGCTTTACCGTTTGAGTTAATTAATCATAGCTAGATGATGTAGATCTAGGCTATGACGTTAGGGATGTGGCGACTCCTTGTCTATGGGGATCCCATAACCTACGTCGTACACTTAGTATTTATTCATGAATCTGCATTGTTTAATTAATGTGTATCTAAGTTAGTTTATATGAATACTGTGCGAATTAATGTTTAATCCATTGTGTATGAAGAAACGCTGAGAGATATATTCTAAGATGTATTCTGGGTTGAAATCGATTCGGGTGACCGAATAAGTTCACTCGGTCGACCGAGCCTATTCACTCGGTCGGCCGAGCCCCCTGTTCATCCGTTAGATAGCCATGTCTTTATGGTTAGGTTAACTTAATAGAATTTATCATCTCAGTAGGTATGGCTACGGCTACGTTGCTCGTCTGTTTTAATTAGCGTATGATTAGGAAATACCAATATAGGGCTCCTAGGTTGGCTCATGAATGATCTTCCGGGACTTTCAGCGAGATCTAGGTAGGTTTTGTATTTGGGAATTGAGCTCACCTAGTTATACGTAAATCGTAGATTAACATGAGACCGTGCAGGTAATTGTTAATAGGACAGAGACTGATGCGATCGTTTAGGAAGTACGCCTAACCATAGGAATGTTTCCTAGACGAGGTGTACGATTAATATCGGCATCCTTAGTGTCGTAAGCGTGCAAGTTATATGAGATGAATACCCAACAGGTGAAGTCACGTAATGTAGCATAGTGATCTAGCAACCTAACCGGTGCTAAGTCAAGTTAAAGAGGATGACTCCCGTAGCCAATCTAAGATAGATACAAACGGATTAATAGTTAATAAGTTCAGTTTATTATATAAATTATCTAGGTCCAAACAATAAAGACTATAATTGAGGAGGTTAATTACGTTGTGTCGAGTCGTGTCTTTACTTTCTTGTCCTATGTTGGTCGTAGTCAAGTTAAAGAGGATGACTCCCGTAGCCAATCTAAGATAGATACAAACGGATTAACAGTTAATAAGTTCAGTTTATTATATAAATTATCTAGGTCCAAACAATAAAGACTATAATTGGGGAGGTTAATTACGTTGTGTCGAGTCGTGTCTTTACTTTCTTGTCCTATGTTGGTCGTAGACCGCCTTTATGTCCTTGACATGTATAATTAATTGTTTATATATGAAATGATCCACAATTGGTTCCCTGTGGGATCGACCTTGATTCACTATAGCTATACTACGATGGGCCTAGTTCTCTTGCTAGTATTGGTTTATGGTGGTCAAGTATTTTATAACCTGATTGACCACGTCATCAAGTTTTTGGCGCCGTTTCCGGGGAACCAACGGTCAATTTTATATATAAATAATTTTCTTATTCATGTCAAGTTTTCTGTTTTAGAGTCTGTTTTTTACGTTCTTGAGTCCCTCTGGTTATCTGCTTTGTGTAAATTTCGTGTGTCTGTTTATCCCCGTATGATTAATCCGTAGGTCTGATAGCAGCGTGGGAAACCATGTTAAAATCAGTCTACGGTCTGTTTTGTTTTTCTTCTGTTTGCAGAAACCAAGGAAGCAATAATCTGAGTCAGTAACTTTTCAAGGGCGCTGAGAAAACAACCCAGCAACATGTGGAATTACTACTCTACGATGGGAAAAGTGATGGAAGCAATACCATTAAAGCACCAAGATGGCTCCGGAAAAAATATATATTTTAAGGCTTAAATTCTTCGTGGTACAATGTTGAAGGGCAAGGTACTACCTTTTTTGATTATGTTTTACTACCTTTTGGTTTTTTGAGCATAAGTTAGCCTATACATGAACCTTAGTATGAATCTTAGCCCGGAGTTGGTTTGTAAGAATAATTCTATTAGTGCGGAAGGTTTTGCCCCATATATTTCTCATCTAGAGGGTGTAAGAAAACATGTAGTCGTTGAAAGGAAGCAGTGAAAAAAGAGTTCATTGTAGTTCTGTTAAAATCTCATTGACCTATGCATGAGATTGCTTCTACTGGCCATGGGAGCAACAAATTGTGAAGTTTAAGCATTCACAATCTAAAGAAGACGTTGAGTTTTGAGAGAACACAATCTTCTGCTTTCGTTGAGTTTTATGGTGATGGCTTCTCGGTGAACCCACCTTAAACAGAAACGAGATTACGCTTTGGGTGACAATTTAGAAATCGGAGAATCTTTGTACATAGGTTCGGAAATGGTTTAACCATGGCTGGGCGAGTTCAACCGAGCTTCGGTTCAATCGACTCCCCCTCCACGTGTGATGTACGTTACAGCAGTTCGACAAGACTTAGCATAGCCGATAAGCCTTCGGGCTAAACGGGGCTTATCTTGACGGGTTGGCCTGAACTGTCACATATGTTCCAACGAATAAAACGGCGTAGGCTTGCCTACATAACCGACCTTATTCGGAGTACTTTGATTCATTGTTTCTTATTGTCAAGGCCAAAACCGTAATTTTAGCCGAGTTTCTTAGAATTCGCTAATTCCTACAATGAGAGCCGAGGTAAGAGCTTTGGATAATTGGTATGGATAAATGTCGTTTCCTAGGTCTCACAACCAAAGGAAAAGTATTAATCCGCAAAAGCGACAAGCCCACCTCATATAATGCTCAGAGGGCCAATATCTCGTGATCCAAGAATAATGATTGACAAGGATAATCTTTGGAAAGTCAAGCTGAGGACTTTAAACTCAGAACTACTTCTTTAAAACCCTTAGGATTTCTTTTTAGGATCTTAGGTTTTTCTTTCTTTGAGTCCAATAAGAGTAACGTGACATATGTTGAGGTTTTTTATTTTGCCGTGTTCCGATGGCCATTGGGCTAAGGATGTGCAAAACTTTTTTACTCAATATAGGCCACGTGAATTAGAGTTTCTTAGGAGAGTCGAGAAATTGCTAAAGAAAAGAAAATTTAGCAATCAATCTTAAGATGGAAGCATTAAGAGAGCTTGAGAATTACTGAAAATGTAACAGAGAATGATTGGTGCGAACAAGAACAATTTTGGTCAACTTCCAAAATCTTTTAGAATGGTGATCCAAGTGAAAATTCAAAGTGGTGCGCAATTCATTCTGCAACTATCCTTATCTTTCCCTTTACACTTTTTCACCTTCAAACTTTTCGATCCTCTCACCAATCTGCCCCAACAGTTCACATTTCTATCCATTCTTTCATCGCCTCTCTTTCTTTCCATCCGTTTCACTCTCCCACCCAATCCCATTCCTTTAAACAATTCTCAATCCCAAAAACACAATTTCTTACCCACCCTTTATCTTTTCTTACCATCCTTATATATCTTTTTCTAAACCCGACACACTCTAAACCTCCATTTTGTTTACACAATACCTTTGTGTTGCGGAATTTGAAATATTGCTTAGTTTTAATGATTATCTTTTATCATTTTGATTTTCATGATCCTAGTTGGGGTAAGTGTAGCTCTAGCTAGATTTTAAAGGTTTTTGGTTTGATCAAAGTACAACTTATCTTTCTACCGGAAGTTTTAAATTTCACATTTTTTTCTGTTTATTCCGGCATTTATAGATGATCAGTTTTGTTCTACATTATCACACCGATCAGACCTTGTTGATGACGGTTATGCCTTTTACGTGATACATTGGGTTATTAGTAATTTCGAGGAGTAGCTACATCTCCCTAATTTGTTGATATCCAATGCAAGCGAGAAGTTTCTGCGTTAAGTATTTGATTTTATCTTTAGCCAATAGGTCGCATTCAATCTGTTATACCTAACCAAGTTTCTCTTTTATACTGGACTGAATACATAGTGAGCCAGTCCACCTCGTGTTTTCCCACATGGGGTTATGCTTTTTGATCTTTGTCTTATCCACCCGTTTTTAGATAAAGACCACCATCTTTAGTTGCTTGTTTATTTTTCTTTCTATTTAGTATTTTTCTTTTTGGTTTCCCTTGTCATTGGTTGTATAAAATACAGTGGCTTAAACTGTTTTTCGGTATTTATACCTCATTACTGCCACATTATTTTATAACTTCCATAGACATGGTGTTATTAACGGTTTCGTGGAGTTTGTCTGCTTATACAGGTTTTCACTTGCTTCTCCACGACGTGCTGACATTTACTTCGATATTGTTCCTTTACTTGAGAGCCGTTTCCAGAGCTAAGTCTTTTTCTTAAATTCTCATTTATTTTTGTCATTGAGGACAATGCCATGTTTAAGTGGGGGGTAGGAGACTTAGCTATGTTATGTTATGATTGAAATTTGAATGAAACGGTAGAAAAATTGAAAATTTGAATACATACCATATTATTTATCTCGTACCCTTAGAATTGTGAGTACCTAGCTAAGAATTGATAGGAAATAAACCAAGTTTCATGAGTACGTGATCGTTTTATACTTATGTTAAGTAAATTTAAGGATATTCATGCCCGTCTTTGCAAGTAGTTATTTATTATTCAATTACTCAATCTGTGAATCGAGTATACCGTGCGAATCATAATAACTGACGAATATTGTGTACATTGCATAGATGATTGGTTATGTAAACTTAGTGTCAATATCTATCTGCTGATGTATTCTGATATTCTTGCCAACAAAAGCGGAGTAATAAGCTTGAGACGTACCTTGTTTTAGCAAAACGTTAAACACTGGGCTTGTAGTAAATTACCAAAGTAGCCTTGCGCTTGTGGTAATATTCAATGCTATGCATTATCTAAGATAGGGGATACTCTAAAAAGTTTTCTTCCTTGAGATTGATGGTATTTGAAAAATATGAAGATATGAAAAAAAATATTCAATTCTTTAAGAGGCTTTGAGTAGTACTCGGTCTCCAAGTCCAAAAACCCTATAGATACGCTCTTGCTTATTGCTCTAGTGCTTCAAAAATTTAAAGGCTTGAGAAGTATGAATGCTGAGGTTGGTAGGTTGAGATTACGAAGTTGGCATAAACTCTAATCTTGCTACGAATATATAAAACTAAATGCACATGCACACATCACTTCGATTCATAGTGAGTAGTGAATAATGGATATCTTATGAGCATGACTAGTATGAGTTGACTTGAGCTTCTTGCGTAAGTATGACCTGACCATGGGAAATGTTGTCTTGGGAAATGACTTATTGATGCTTTGTTCGGGACGATCAAAGTCTAAGTGGGGGTAGTTGATGACGGTCAAATTATACCCGTAAAAGTCATCAACATTGACCTTAAATCGAGATTAATAATATATATTTCATATTAAATCACATGTTTATATTTAATATTTAATGTTATGTGATTTATATTATATGCATTGGTATTTAGCCGTTTTTATTATTTAAAGCCGATTTATTGTGCGATAATTATTGATTTTGCAGATCACAACAAATCGAGAGGATTAATGTCATTCAATCAATTATCTCAAGATAAGGAATGAAGAAAATCGGAGCATTAAGTGGAAGATTAATCGGATCAACATGCAAGCGTGGAGTGGGGAACAAGCTAGACGAGAAAAACGAGTTAAACATGAAAACTTAGGTTCGGTCGACCGAGCCTATAGCTTCGGTCGACCGAGTGTCACCTCTCGGTTGACCGAGCCTTAGGTTTGGGTCGGTTTCCGCTTATATCGTGTTTATCTTCTAGAACCACCCTAAGTCGGCAAAAACCTCTATATAAGCAAGCAGCTACGAGAATTGTAATTCATACCTTAGAATTCCATTCAATAATTCCATACAATTCTACTTTGATATTTTGATACAATGTAGCATACCTTAGATTGAAGGTTTCCAGAGTTTAAGGGCTGCAAGTTATGTAAGCCTTTATTTTCTGTTTCTTTCTTTTAAGTAATTAATCCTCCCAATTATGCTTTATCGTTTGAGTTAATTAATCATAGCTAGATGATGTAGATCTAGGCTATGACGTTAGGAAGGTGGCGACACCTTGTCTATGGGGATCCCATAACCCACGTCATCTACTTAGTATTTATTCATGAATCGCATTGTTTAATTAATGTGTATCTAAGTTAGTTTATATGAATACTGTAATTAATGTTTAATCCATTGTGTATGAAGAAACGCTGAGAGATATATTCTAAGATGTATTCTGGGTTGAAATCGATTCGGGTGACCGAATAAGTTCATTCGGTCGACCGAGCCTATTCACTCGGTCGACCGAGCCCCCTGTTCATCCGTTAGATAGCCATGTCTTTATGGTTAGGTTAACTTAATAGAATTTATCATCTCAGTAGGTATGGCTACGGCTACGTTGCTCGTCTGTTTTAATTAGCGTATGATTAGGAAATACCAATATAGGGCTCTTAGGTTGGCTCATGAATGATCTTCCGGGACTTTCAGCGAGATCTAGGTAGGTTTTGTATTTGGGAATTGAGCTCACCTAGTTATACGTAAATCGTAGATTAACATGAGACCGTGCAGGTAATTGTTAATAGGACAGAGACTGATGCGATCGTTTAGGAAGTACGCCTAACCATAGGAATGTTTCCTAGACGAGGTGTACGATTAATATCGGCATCCTTAGTGTCGTAAGCGTGCAAGTTATATGAGATGGATACCCAACAGGTGAAGTCACGTAATGTAGCACAGTGATCTAGCAACCTAACCGGTGCTAAGTCAAGTTAAAGAGGATGACTCCCGTAGCCAATCTAAGATAGATACAAACGGATTAACAGTTAATAAGTTCAGTTTATTATATAAATTATCTAGGTCCAAACAATAAAGACTATAATTGGGGAGGTTAATTACGTTGTGTCGAGTCGTGTCTTTACTTTCTTGTCCTATGTTGGTCGTAGACCGCCTTTATGTCCTTGACATGTATAATTAATTGTTTATATATGAAATGATCCACAATTGGTTCCCTGTGGGATCGACCTTGATTCACTATATATAGCTATACTACGATGGGCCTAGTCCTCTTGCTAGTATTGGTTTATGGTGGTCAAGTATTTTATAACCTGATTGACCACGTCATCACTTTTCTCTGCATACCCAAACACAAGATAAAAATTATTCGTTTGTATTCTCATCTTTTCTTTTCTTAGGTCTTTTTGTTAGGTGTGATGCCCGAAAGACAATTTTGTAATTGTTTTATTTAATAAATGAAATGATATTATTATTCATATTTATTATTCTCATAATCACCGATGTGACAATAGTATTTACACTACAGAAAACCCTAAGTATATCGTTTATATAATCACTTAACTCAGTGTATGGGATATACACGGGAGGATTGAGTTAGTGAAGATGTACTTAAAATACAATTAGCCCGTAGTGAAGTTAATCGAGAGTATCGGGTCTCTCCTTTAACGTGCTATTAATGCGCCCAGAACACAATAAGTGTGATTGTCTTATCCGGACTTTCGGTTAAGAGAACCTAATGGGGTATTTATATATGATAGATATATCATATAGGGCTGGACCGATTTGATTAGAGTTCACGATATAATTCCGTAATCGAGAGGTCTTATCGAATCAATGGATGATCATATTTATGGATATATCTTAATCCTGAGGTGATCTCAGTCAATTGCTTGAATCAGTATGAAGTTTGACTTGACGGTTAAGGATTACACGAGTCTGTGGTCTGAATTACCCCATCTTGGCATTGTACTGGATTGAGTGAGTAGTCTGTGTTATCACAGATACGGAATCCATTCCTTCCATTTATGGAAGCAGATAGACAGTTCCCTTATTTGTTAATCCTAGAAACTGATCGATCGCGCGAGTTCATATTACACTGATTAGCTACCAGTGAGTTGTATGAATTAATTGATCACTAGGGGTTAATGGTAAATAAGGATAAGAGGTTCTGAAAAGGGTTAACGGTAACTTCCCGATTTAGAATGAACAGTCTATGGAGGATTAATCCATATGTAATGATTATATCAATGGACGCTTATTATTATTCTCGTGAGGAGATAAGTATAATCTTATAATCGGAGGAGTGCAGTCACGGGATTATGGTGGCATATTCCTGTGATTGATTTATCGAATATAATTATTCTGTTCATAAGATAATTATTTATTTGATTTATCGGAGCCGCTGATTATTAGTCCATGGTCCCCGACGTGCCTCCTAATATAGCATAGCTATTCTCGGACGTCGAATCCTAATAATATTAATTTAGTCCTTGTTGGACTTTATTAAAACGATATGTGAATTAATTGTTTAGTGAACTATTAAATTAGTTGGGCTAAATAATTAAATATGTGAAAAAGGTTTTTTTCATAATCTTGGCATAATTAGTGTGTTATGGCAAAAATAAATTTTGACTAGGTCAATATTCATTTTTTCGGCCAACACATGTTTTTAGGAAACAAGAATTATTTTTCTTGTGTATTAATAAGACATGTGCACAAAATATTTATTGGATAAATATTTATGGAAAGAAATAAAGATAAATATTATTCTAGATTTGTTCTAGAATATTATGGGATTATCTTTTATTTAATGAGATTATTATAATTGATTTTGTATTAATTATTAAATCCTTGGAGGCTAAGTTTTACTCTCCTATATAAAGAGAGTTCTCCCAAGCCTTAGATACACATGTAAAATTCGACTTCTCCTCTTAGAGAGGAAGAAGAAAATTTTTCGGCCAAGGGGAAAAATCTTGGAGATTTTTCCGGGTAGCATATCGGAAGGATTCGAGTCGAGAATTTCCTTCCACCGGGAGTTGCTTGGATCACACGTACGGAAGATCATGGTGCTCTTCACATCTTCATTCTTTCCATTGCGGTTCTTCAACTTGGATTTTGAGATCCAAGAGGTATGTTCTACAACCCCCTTGTAGATGTAGATCTAGTTATTTTATTACGTGTAATTTATAGATCTAGATCTTTAAATCGCTTCCGCTGCGGATGATATTACTAACAGTGGTATCAGTCGTCATGGTGATCTATATTTATACGTATAAAATATTAGATCTAGGAGTGGAAAACATGTAGTTTTTGTGTCCCAATTTTTTTAGGGGCCGATGCATATATGTTTATTTTTTATGTTGCGATTGTTGTGGTTGAAGAGATGGATTGGGGTTGGTACTGTTTACCCGTTAGATCTATTGTAAACTCATATAAACGATGAAAATTCGTTCATATGGGTATAGAAAATTATGTAATTTATTTTTTATTGCAATTTTAATTTCCAGTAATTAGATCTGTTTAGTAGCTGTTTAGTTATTTCGTTTTTCCCGTTGATCGAGCCGTTGAAACGATGATCCCTCCGGTCAGAATAAAGAATAAAAGTTGATGATCAATTCCACAAAATTGCGCTTCGATCGGAGTGTGTTTTGATATCCGTTCGTTGCTGCAAAGAAGCTGTTGTAACAGAAAAACGCAGGATTCACAGAAACCCTACCTGTGACTTCCTCGAATTTCTGGGAAAGTTTGGACCGTTGAAACGCAAATCCAACCGGTCAGATCGATAAATATGGAGTTTTTGAAGTGGAATAAAAATTTCAGGTCGATCGGGATTCATCTAGATTTCCGATCGGCCTCGGGAAGTCTTTGAGGCACTGCTGTAAAAGTCAGATCCAGCAGCATGTTGAGCGGCTCACTGGAGAAAATTGAGAAGTCAAATCTCCGATCCAACCGTCCATATTGAAGCCCGAGGAATGAAGAACAGATCTGAAAAGTTTCGTCACGATCCAAGCTCGTTTGGTTTCCCGATCATCGAAGAATTTGAACAGCTGCAGATTATGTTAGAAAGTAGTAAACCCTAGTTAGGGTTTGTTTAATTTATTTTCTGATAGATTAGATACAGGGGTACCAACGATCCATCTCGGTGTTTAAATTTTCCGCAATTTATTTTTTTATGTGTTTGATCAAAAAATAGATATAAAATCGGAATTGCCATTACATGCATCATATCATAAATCCACTCCATGCATACATGTAGAATTTTAATTTTGGTAATTAAAATAGGCATGTATACAAACTCGCGTAATTAGTTGAAATTTAATTAATACGTGTTAATTAATTAATTTAGTAACTAATTAAAGATCCCAGGAAGGGTTATGAAATCGTTAAGCCTTTCGGTGTGTGTTCTCGGTGAACCGCCTTAAAGCACAAACGAGATCACGTTTTCGATTCGTAGTGTCTACGAGATTGAATGATGGTAAAAGAACAATAAATCTTGGATAAAAACGGTTCGCTTATAGGTTGGGTGGTCAACTGAGCTAGGCTCGACCGACTTAACCCTCCTAGTGTGATGTATGCACGGGGGTCCGGCAAGACTTAGCTACATCGGAGAGCGGAGGGGTGATTCCTTCTTATCTCAATGGGGCTGTCTTGACCCGATTTCGTCCGACTGTCACATATGTTCCAACGAATAGGACGGGTAGGCTTGCCTACGTTACCGACACCATTCGGAATCCTTGATTTGATGAGCTTTTATGTTAACATCAAAAAGACGTGGTTAGTTAACCCACCACCACTTCCAAAATATTGAGTGGGAGCGGGGGAGGCGACAGCCAACCCCACGGCCTCTACTATAGATACAAGTAAGTGAGAGAAGGGTGACGCCTCGCGGCGCTTTGATTTCGTCCCCCTACGGATGGTGTTTACTCCTATCAACATTCATGGCTTGGTCTCCGAAAGGATAAGATTTCTGGGTACTCGTCGGGTCACTGACCTATCCTACGACGGCATACTCGGGGCGTACCTAAGAGATCCGATATAGTAGGTCACACTCATCATGGGTATTCTTGATTATATCTAGGCTAAAAAAGGAAGGTAGTCAATGAATAAAGGGATGTTCGATTCTCGTGGGATGTTTGATTCTCACAAGTTATTCATTGATGAGATTGTCTCGATTTAACTGTCATCTCTTTGACCTACCCTACGGCGGCACTGAGATGCGAGGTTAAAACCTTGGAATGGTAGAGTAGACTTACTTATAGTTTACAATTCCTAAAATAAAATTATATAGTAGTGTTAAACTTGAATTAATATATGTCATTTTATTTACAACATTATATCCCTTACTAAATTGCTTAAAATTTATAATTGACTAGTATTGACTTCTTTAAAAAGTGGAAAGTAACTAGGACGTTGAACTAGTTAATCGATAATGCAATTATTTTTCGAAAGAGATATTTTCTCTTAAGCCTTTTAATAAGCAGAGTGACATACTGGTATGTCACTAGTGTCATTCGTGTCAAACGGAAGACAAACTTAGTTTGATCAAAGGTGAGTTCGGACTTTGAAATTCTTCTAGTGAATTTTTGAGTGTGTAGTAATTACACGAGTAATTTTCTTATTGAAAAATCGGAAAATCATGAAGTGTTACTAGTTGGACGATATTTGGAATCGATGAACTAGTGGGAGCTTTATGATTTGTTTTTTTTCTGGAACATTAGAAAAGTGTAACTGACTACACACGTAGCCGTTCTAATTGAAAAACCGAAAAGTCATGAAATGTCGCTAGTTGGACGATATTTGGAATCGATGAACTAGTGGGAGTTCTATGATTCGTTGTTCTTCTGGAAACATTGGAACTATGTACGAAAGATTTTCTAATCGAAAAAATCGGAAAATCATAAAAATAAAGCATTGCTCGTTAGACGGTATTTGGAACCGATAAACTAGTGGGAGCTTTAATATGATTTGTTGTTTTTTCTGGTATATTAGAAAATCCGAGAAGTCCAGACGAGTAACACTCGAAATAGACATCCCACGGTTCAAGAGTAGTGTCTACTCAAACGAACCGCTGGTTCAAGACTGTTTCCATTCACGGAAAGTCAAGAATGAGAGAATATGTCTAAAAGTGTTAGTCATCTAAGCTGAGAAAACTTTAAGGCTGAACCGAAAATTAATTAACTGAAAATCATAGGATTAGGACAGTGATTTTGGATCACCAACCTATGAATCCTTGGCGATTTTCTCGAGCTAAGTTCTTTGGAAGAACAAGGTAGCAGTGCATTTAACGATTAAAATAGTAAACAACGGGCAGTTAGTTTTAGCTAGAATAGTGGGAGTGATATAAGGAAATGAATCTCGGATTCAATCCTTGGATATCGCGGAAAAATTATTTTCTGTTTAAGATTCGTTGGAACGAATGGATTTACCTTCTATTCGATAATTTGTTTGTCGTATAGAAAGTGAATATACCATTTGTAGTACGAATCCAAGACTCGAACTTTTGTTTGATAAAGTCAAAAACCACTAAGAACTGCTGAAATACGTATACATAACACATCTTAAGAACTATTAAAAGCAATTGGTTTCTATATTTAGATAAACGCTTCTTCATATTCCATAGTTAGTGCATAGTCCCTAAAAGACAAGACCTGAAGACTGGCTCAGGGTGATTCCTTTCTCCAAGTCTGGTTATATTGTCACAAAGGTTCAATGACTAAGTTTCCTTTCAATCGGGAAAGGATAATGGTTATAAAGAAGTAACATAGCTTGTTCATGATGACCTTCGGGGTCTGATGAAAGATACAAGCTAGTAGGAGCTTCCGAGTAGTGACTTCTTGTCTGATAACTATTCAAACACTCCGGTAAGTTTATCCAAAATATTTTGAGGTTTCTCTGTTTTTCAACAGAGATAGAGTATTCTATACTCGGAATAGTCCATTCATAGTCCTCGAGACTGATGCTCAGCCTGCCTCATTGTGACATGTTCTCACTAAGTGAGAAACCGTTAAATTGCCTTACATAGTTTTGGATGTGCTACAATACACTGCTTAACTCAATAAAGATATTGGAAGCGAAATAACGGTTTACGTTGAAATGTAAGACCGAGAAGTCTACCTAGAATATGCTTTGGAATTTACGGATAAGGTGTGGATTCGCTTCACCCCACTTCCATAAATATAAGCATTTAGCACACCGTGCTTGAAGGTAGGTCTGGGAATTTAGCGAACACGTTCGGTCAGTGACCAATCGTTATATATCTTGTAGCATTGAGAAAAAGTTTTGTTATAAGATTCTTGAAATCGGGAAGGGACAGTTATACTGTTGCGTCCTTTCTGATAGAGTCTATGAACAGGAAAACCTTAAACCTTGAAGTACGTTTACTCAAGGTAGTTACTAACTGATTAAAATCAGACCACATCCAACATCGGTTGTTGGTGATAACACTAAATACTACTAAACTAGATCAGAATTTTGATCCACCCAGTAAGTATTGGGAGTATGGTTTATCCATTACCCATTACGGTTTCTGCGGACTTTGTAGTCTGAGGATCGATTGATGACCTATGGCTCTTTTGTGAGCAGTATAGGATTCTGATACTAGAGGTTGGTTTAATAGCCATAACCCCGTGAATGGAGTTCGGTACTCCAGTTCTGTTCATACTCTTGTAGAACCACCTGAGCGTCTCAGGCCCTGTGGGAGTAATTGGATCTACATGGAAAAGAGTGGAATGAATAGGAAAGTTTATCTTTCCGATCAAAGCTTGAGTGGTCTAGGAGTAATTCCCTAAGCAGTAGAGAGTTAATCAGACCTTGAACTCTCTTACCACTTAGTATTGCTTGATTTCGTTCAAAAGCAGAAAAAAGGGGTGATTCACTGAGACTTTCTTGCCAAACAAACGGAGTCTGGATTCATTCGGAACAAAAGGGTATTGCATTATGAACTTCTGACAGGATGACTGTCAAGGCTTATGTCCTTTGTGGATAAAAAGCAAACCTCTCGGTCACTGGAAGTCATATATTTCTACAATATGTGGATTTGACCAGAATATTGATAAGTCTTTTGTAGACTGGATATCAATTTTAGTACAGTAGTGAATATATAAATATATATATTAGTGTTTATGAAGGATAACACTGCACCAGTTGGCAACAACATGGGTGTGTTATCTGAAGTCAGAATATGACAATACCATAATTCTCTGCAACAGAGATTTGGACAACATTCTGAAGAGTTTGACTCGGTCGAATTCATTAGAATCAGTCACTGGTTTCCCATCCATCTTATTGGTTAAGATGATGCATCTGTGTATGCAACATTCAACGAGGAAGTTCTACCCTATGCCTCAGGAATGACTCTCTAAATCTTCGGATCAAGAGAAATGGGATAGATTCTCTTTCTAGTAAGAGATTGTCAGGTTATTGAACGTCAACTTTGATCGAATCTTAGATTCGGCGGTTAAGAAAGCAAGTTTAGTATCTTGAAGAGAACAAGGAACAATATGCAGACATATTCATGTGTAAACTTGGATATGTGTGATACACTGATTTTGACTTTAAGTCAGATTGAGGATGATCGTTAAGTCGATCTCGGGCTCAGTGTTTACTTTTGTGTTGAAGCTATTGCCTGGAGGAATCCAGCAACGCCAACTCGACTTTAACTAGTTGGGTGATTAGCGGCTTTTGTAGTAGCTAGAGAGGCGATATAGCTTAAGGATTTCCTTTTCATATCTGGGAGTGATTCTAGATTTGGAAGCCGATACCACATCATTGTGCAAATGATGAAGGGGTAGCTTATAAGGATTTTCGAAATCACTAGAGGTCAACAACATATTGGGAAAGTACCGAATGATTAGTAGGACCGGTAACGTTTCGATTCTACGGATCGTCTCGAGCCGACAACCTGACTAATCATTAAGACCCATGACATTTAGATGTAGGTACTCCCCGAGTCACTGACCTATCCTACGACGGCACACTCGGAGTGTACTTTGTCATCTGCAATGGTTATGATATGCTTAATGGGTACTAGAATACGGGATGGGTCTCCATTGCATTAGAGCAAGTGGGAGATGTAGTTTGTTGTATTTTAAATAATAGGGTGTGCTCTAAAACAATTAATCACATGCTTTCGTGCAAGTGGGAGATTGTTAGGTGTGATGCCCAAAAGACAATTTTGTAATTGTTTTATTTAATAAATGAAATGATATTATTATTCATATTTATTATTCTCATAATCACCGATGTGACAATAGTATTTACACTACAGAAAACCCTAAGTATATCGTTTATGTAATCACTTAACTCAGTGTATGGGATATACACAGGAGGATTGAGTTAGTGAGGATGTACTTAAAATACAATTAGCCCGTAGTGAAGTTAATCGAGAGTATCGGGTCTCTCCTTTAACGTGCTATTAATGCGCCCAGAACACAATAAGTGTGATTGTCTTATCCGGACTTTCGGTTAAGAGAACCTAATGGGGCATTTATATATGATAGATATATCATATAGGGCTGGACCGATTTGATTAGAGTTCACGATATAATTCCGTAATCGAGAAGTCTTATCGAATCAATGAATGATCATATTTATGGATATATCTTAATCCTGAGGTGATCACAGTCAACTGCTTGAATCAGTATGAAGTTTGACTTGACGGTTAAGGATTACACCGAGTCTGTGGTCTGAATTACCCCATCTTGGCATTGTACTGGATTGAGTGAGTAGTCTGTGTTATCACAGATACGGAATCCATTCCTTCCATTTATGGAAGTAGATAGACAGTTCCCTTATTTGTTAATCCTAGAAACTGATCGATCGTACGAGTTCATATTACACTGATTAGCTACTAGTGAGTTGTATGAATTAATTGATCACTAGGGGGTTAATGGTAAATAAGGATAAGAGGTTCTAAAAAGGATTAACGGTAACTTCCCGATTTAGAATGAGCAGTCTATGGAGGATTAATCCATATGTGATGATTATATCAATGGACGCTTATTATCATTCTCGTGAGGAGATAAATATAATCTCATAATCGGAGGAGTGCAGTCACGGGATTATGGTGGCATATTCTTGTGATTGATTTATCGAATATAATTATTCTGTTCGTAAGATAATTATTTATTTGATTTATCGGAGCCGCTGATTATTAGTCCATGGTCCCCGACGTGCCTCCTAATATAACATAGCTATTCTCGGACGTCGAATCCTAATAATATTAATTTAGTCCTTGTTGGACTTTATTAAAACGATATGTGAATTAATTGTTTAGTGAACTATTAAATTAGTTGGGCTAAATAATTAAATATGTGAAAAAGACATTTTTCATAATCTTGGCCAATATTAGTGTTATGGCCGAAATTCATAATTGACTAGGTCAATAATGATATTTTCGGCCTACACATGTTTTTAGGAAACAAGAATTATTTTTCTTGTGTATTAATAAGACATGTGCACAAAATATTTATTGGATAAATATTTATGGAAAGAAATAAAGATAAATATTATTCTAGATTTGTTCTAGAATATTATTGGATTATCTTTTATTTAATGGGATTATTATAATTGATTTTGTATTAATTATTAAATCCTTGGAGGCTAAGTTTTACTCTCCTATATAAAGAGAGTTCTCCCAAGCCTTAGATACACATGTAAAATTCGACTTCTCCTCTTAGAGAGGAAGAAGAAAATTTTTCGGCCAAGGGGAAATAATTGGGGAAAAATCTTGGAGATTTTTCCGGGTAGCATATCGGAAGGATTCGAGTCGAGAATTTCCTTCCACCTGGAGTTTCTTGGATCACACGTACGGAAGATCGTGGTGCTCTTCACATCTTCGTTCTTTCCATTGCGGTTCTTCAACTTGGATTTTGAGATCCAAGAGGTATGTTCTACAACCCCTTGTAGATGTAGATCTAGTTATTTTATTACGTGTAATTTATAGATCTAAATCCTTAAATCGCTTCCGCTGCGGATGATATTACTAACACTTTTCTCAACACATTTCTTTTCTCAACTTTTCTCTATACCAAACATGCCCAGAAGTTCATACATGAAGGAAGAAAAGAAAAGAAAAGAAGGAGATGGAAGAAGATATTTTCGTGGGTCTCACTTGCTCAGATGATTATATCAATTCGATTACTACAATGTTTACCTTGGTAAAAAGGTAGGCATATTTAAGGTTTAATTTATATTTCTAAGAATTGTTATATAGTTGTTTTATAAGAAAAATATTGATAATAAAATAGTGATTGATATAGGAGATCAAGTTATGACGTCAAGTTTCAATGACGGATTGATGCCTTGGAATTTGAGGTAAGGAGTGTAGTATCTCTTAGATATAGTGTACCCGAAAGACAATTGTTGCTTGTCCTTACGGGCAAGTGGGAGATTGTTGGAAGTAGCACCCGAAAGACAATTTATGTAATTCTTTTTAGAATTAATAAATGACAGATTTATCCTCATCATATTATTTGCTTTGTGCTTATATTTAATACACTGCTGAAAATCCCCAAGTCGTATCATATGTAGCCATATAACTTAGTGTGTGTCACACATGAGGATTAAGTTTATGGTGATACACTTGAACTATTAGTCCGTGCTGAACTTAATCAAAGTATGGGGTCTATTGATTAAACCACCATTAATGCGCCCAGAACACTTTATGGTGTGACCGTCCTATCCGGGCCGTCGACATTGGTTGTCTAAGTGGGGCATTTATATATGATGAGAGTCATATAGGACTGGACCGATTTAATCTGAGTTTTTCATATAATTCCGTGATTGAGAAATCTTATTAAATCACAAGATGATCATATATGGATTAACCTTAATCCTGAACAGACTCCTACTTGTTTCAGAATAGGGTTTGATGCGTTCGTTAAGGATCGCTAAGAGGCGCGGTCCGAATCACTTTCACGTTGGTACTATTCTGGAATGAGTGAGAAGTGTGTGTCTCACAGATATGGAATCCATTCCTTCTTGTGGGAAGTAGAAAGACAATCCCCTTATTTGTTGATCCTAGAAACTGATCAATCCCGGGAGTTCGTATTGGTTATGAACTAATTGATCACTAGTGGGTTAATGGTAAATAAGGATAAGATGTAGTGAAGAAGGTTTACGGAAATAATCCTACTTCAGTACGGATAGTCTATGGAGGGATAGTTTATATGAAATGATTATATCAATGGACACTTATCGACTCGACTTGACGTTTTGAGAATAAGTTATATCTATAATTGATAGAGTTCAGTTTCGAATTTATGGTGGCGTAATTCCGGAATTAATGAGTTAAGTAGAAATATTCTGTTCGATGAATATTTTATTTAATTTATTGTAGCTACTGGTTATAGGTCCATGGTCCCCGGGTTGGCTCCTAACACGCGAGTGTTTTCTCGTTTTGTGGAACCTCGAGAAAAATTAAATAGTTGGTCTATTTAATGAATATGCTAATATTATTTATTTGGTAAATAATATGTAAAATAGAAAAGACATTTTCTACTAAAAATGATTAAATAAATGGCGCCACATTGTAATTAATTTAGGAAAAGAAATTTTTCTGGATTATGTCACATGCGTGATTATTTAATTATCTATTTGTTGGATAATTAATGGAAAATTAAGAGATTGATTTTTTGGGAATTATCTCTTATTTTGTGGGAAACATATTTTTCCTTATGGGAATAAGTTTTTGTGGTGTGAAAATGATAACTCTCTTGACTAGTTATTTTCCTATGTAAAGAGAGTTCCTCCTAACACAATTCACACGTCAAAATTGCGCCACTTTGTAAAAAAGGAAGAAAAATTAGTTTCTTGCCTTAGTCATCAAGAGAAGAAAAACTAGGGTTTTCTTGTGCATATTCGAGGAGGTTCTACGGCGAGGATCGACGTCCACCAGTCGTCACTTGGAGATAAAATCTGGAAGATCACGGCTTCTCCCCTGGTCGATTTTATCATCTCTCTCCGGTTTGGATAAATCTACTAACATTCTCGTAGGATTATTAGTTTTGTTTCATATCGTAAATCGCATAAGCTTCCGTTGTGCTAAGATCAAGTGTCTCGATCGGTGCTATTACCTCAAGCAATATCAAGGGTTATTTTACAAGCATCATGATTTCATATTTCTAAACATTTTTCATGTATTTCAAATCAATTTAGATTAATTAGATAAATAGTTGAGCATGTGTTGCATCATTTAATAAATATTTTATGAGTAATACAAAATGTTAAACATTTTTATGTAACATGAGGATTTGGTTAAACAAAGATTCTCAAGATAGATATTATTTGGCTTAAAAAAAAAAAAGATAGATATTATTTGAAAGTATACATATTCACACACATTTATTTATCTATACATGTATATGTATGTATGTGTGTATATATATATTTTTATATATATGTATGTATGTATGCATATATTTTATTTTCAAAATGTATAAAATGGTTACAAGATATAATAGTATATCAACCATATAAATCTTTTAAAGGGCTTTGTAAAGAATAGAACCAACACTACTTTTAAAAGATTGCTTTAGAAAGATAGATGCAAATCCTCTTTTAAGATGTCCAATTCGGTTTTTAGAACCTTATCAATATGCCCAAAGATAATATGTTTAAAGGTTATTAATGACTTGTCAAACGAAAAGTAATAACCGAAGTTGTACAACTTTTCAATAAGTTTAGTGTCTTTACAATAGTTGCATTTTCAGAATAAAAGACATTACAAGCAGATAAGTATATATAATAGAATTTAAAAGATACATTTAATAATGTTACGGTTCCCTAGACAGACACCCCACTCCCGGGTCAGAGGGAGAATTCAGATTTCAGATCCAGTTTAGTGAGTTCTCGAGAATCCCCGGCATCAGGCCTTGCTCCTGGGTTATAATAAGGAGTAAAGTTTATATGCCGGAGCCGGTCAGAAAATCATGTCTGCAAACTCAGACAGTTTCAGAGTCCTTCTAGGACACAGATTAGATTGGAACCGTATCATGATTATCAACAATATAGTAAAGTATTGATTGCAATAAATAATTCCAGTTACAAAAATTTATATCAGATTAAGTTGCTAGTTGTAGTATTATAACAACTCAATAATTTATTCTCCCACTATGATTATTTTCAGATAAGCTATATTTCTTATTTCCAGTCCGGTGTTTCAAGTACATATAGCATGCAGTAGTTTAACAGTATATATATTTTCAGTAAGCATATCATTATTTTCCAGACTAACAGTAAGGAACTTTGAAAGCTTGCTCAGTGGCTTCTTTAGTTCCCCCTTGATGCTTAGACACTGCTTACGGGGCATTCGTGTCCACTCCTTCAGTTATTATGTTTTTTTAGATGATTCAAGATATTGGGAAAGTGGTGAAGCACTGCCTTGCTCACTGTTCTATATAGACTTGTCAGGGAATACATGTGGACTCACGTGTTCTTAGAAGAGAGAGTAATGATCATGTCTTTTCACAGCGGAGTGTTGGTGGAAGTAGGCTACAGATTTACAAGAAGATGAATAGATGTTATGCCTTTTGAGATTCTTTTGGATGTTGTAACTAGTATGAACTTAGTAGTATAGCAATGTAATATGATATTATTATTATTATTATGATTTTAGTTTTCTGATTTACCAGTAGTAGGCTTCGTGATTCAAAATTTTGGTTTCGGATCATGGCAGAGCGATTCGGATCCGGGTAATTGGGTAAAATCCGGGTCGGGTCGTTACATCCACGTTCCAAGAGAAGCAGCACCTTAGTAGCCAACTAAGAGCCCGCAGCCTTAGCAGCACCAAGTAGCCAATGGAGATGACCCACCAAAAGCACCACCCATTGCGGGAACCGAGAGCCACTACCGCCACAGCACCGCTGCTAAGATCTAACTCCAAAGGACACAAATCGACCCATATGACTCAGAAGCATCACATCCCCCATAAATAACCTTAGATCGAGGGAGAGTGAAGGCGGGAGAACCGATTTGAGTCACAATGACCGAAAAAAGCACAGAGGAGCATAAGTGGTTACATAGGCAAACAAGGGATAGAAAAGCCAAATGAGTAGAGAGAGGAAAGAGTGGAAGCCGGCAGCGAAACGCCACCGGCACCGAAATCTGTGGGAGTAGAGGGCGGCCGAGCTTTTTCTTTTTCTTGGGGAGAGAACGAGAAGAGAGAGAGAGAGATGGACCGGATAAAGTTATTGTAATATCCCGAAATCTCAAGAAGGGTAAACGTAAAAATGGAATTTATCTATTATTTTCCTATTTTTATGTTACTTAAAAGAATAATTAAAAAGGACTTAAAAGGATATCAATTATTAAAATTATTTTAATAATTAGTATTTGATGAAATAATTCCTACTATTTCCCACATAACTCATCATACGGAAATTTTGAGAAAAATAATAAAAGAGGACGACATAGAAGAAAAAGAGAGAGGAAGAAAGGAATATTCAATCGCGGCAGACCACAGAAGACGGAAATAATCGTCTCATCGAGACGGACACTTCCACACCAATCGTTTTCAATTTAGAAGTTTTTTGTTTTAGCCCTAAAATTAAAATCTTGATCAATTTTGATAACAGTCTGAGCTTTAATTATGTAAAGGGTTGTTTTAATTGTAGAATATCGTTTATGGATCGTAGGTTGCTCGTAGAAGTCGTGAATCAAAGGATTCACGTTGGTTTGCTTTAATTTTTCTTGGGAAATGCTTTCAATTGCTAAAGAGGTAAGGAGGTGTTCTTTAAAACGGTTTTATTGTGTTGTTTGCTGCCGTTTTTCTAAGGAAATATGCAGGTTATTGTGTTGGAATAAGGTTGTGATCGATTGGGTTGAATATGGGTCGAATCAGGCGTTGAAACATGATGTTCATCAAGTTTTACGATCGTTTAGCGCACGCCAAACACACCTGAAACTTGGGGAATGGTTCTTCTCATGTTTAGTGTGCGCCAAAGGGGCTGTAGCGCGTGCCAAAAGGGTTTTAGCGCGCCATGAAGTAACAGGCCAGGAACATAATGCTATTTTCCTTTAAACGCGCGCCAGTGAGGTGTAGTGCACGCCAAAATGGAACAGGAAGATCATGGTGCTTTTAGTAGTCTTGGCTCAACACCACAATTGAGACCCTCTACGGGAGAAGGTGAGAGCACTGGAAGGCATTGTTTAGGCTTTGTGTGACATTGGCTCAGTAGTCCTTGATCATTTTACAATGTGCTAAGTAGTGTAACTGGATGTCTAGGACAAGAAGTCCTTAGGAAGCCTTTTATGTGAATGAATCAAGTGGTTAGATTTAAATTTGTAAATTACATACATGTGTGTCTGAATGCTAAAATGTCATTATCATTGGTAATACATGTTTACATGTCGAAGCATGGGACTCTTACAACTCCACTTGAGGCTGTGTGTCATGGGACTACATGTAACTCCCACATGGAGACCTACGTCCGTGCCCCTAGAGAGGTGCTTGCCATGTCATGGTGCATTCTCACCATGCTCAGTGCCCTTTGTTTTTTATGTAACAAACCTTATTTGAGCAAGGATATACTACAGAGCTAGTAGAGGGTGAGTGAGCTCTACTGTTACAATCTATGTGGTAGTGGTTGTAGAAAGTGTTAATGCTATATATGTATGTATTGTTATTTATGTAACCGTTTCTTCTACCTCTTAGTAAGTACTATGTACTTACCACCTCTTCTTTATTGTCCCCATCCCGAGAAGGTGGTGTATTTGTAGGTTGTTTTCGAGACCACTAAGAAGTGACCCGGAGATGTTGCAGATGAAGTTTGTTGCTTTTTATTCAGTTTATTTTTGGTATAGATTCTCTTATCCTTTGTAACACTAAAAATTGATGAGTTGAGTTTGTGGATATAATTTTGTAATGGTTTCAATATGTATTGGATGGTTATAATAAGTGTTTGTTGTTGTAATAGATCAATCATGTGTTACTTTCGATTGTTTATTAGGCGTTTTAGTTACCCGAGTCTGTCGTTTTGTCTTCCGTCTTGTTCTCTGATGTTTGTTTACGTGAGGCTTACGCATATAATTAGATTAAATTTTAATTAAATGCGTGCCAGACGTTATTATTTTGGAATAAAATTTGGTATCCGAGACATGGACGTCATGAATATTGTGTTAATACCATATTTCATATTTCATAGGTAACCTCACAATAGATATGTGTTCACAGAACAGTCAAATCTCTCAACAAAAAATCAAAGTTCAAACAATTATCAAGTCAATCAAAGCAGAGTTGGTGGTAGTGAATCAACTTTAGTTTCTAGGGTCTGCAAGATGAAATCGTTTCGATTTAGCCCAAAAGCAATATTATTAAGGGAAATCTGAAAAAATATGTCTGAAAAGTAAAAAAATTGGAAAAATATATTCCAAAAATAAACATTTGAAAACTATGTCTGCGTCCGACACATGAACGACGCATGCGGCACGCATGACCACTGCGCGACGCACGCGCGACGCATGAGTGACGCACGAGGCACGCATGCGTCGAGATATATTTTGTCAAAGGTTTTACTTTTCGGGAATAGTTTCTCAAGTTCCCCTATTATTAAAAGAAGGGGAAGTTTTGGGGCGGAGGGAATACAATTGATTGTATCGAGTGTCATGTATTACAACTACTAACGAGAAATTGGTAAATCAGGCCACCGTATGCTCTGACAATTTTTTTCAGGTCAAACATTTTCTGATATTTTTTTTTCAGGTTCACCATCCAAATTTGGAGGAAATCGTCCAAATACAGTCAAAACCGTCCATATTTGGATACATTTCGTCCCAATCTATCCAATGGACAAAATGGATGGAAACCGTCCAAAATTCGGACGCACTGTCCAAATTGGGACATATTCCGTCCATTTGTGGATGGTGCGTCCAAATTTTGGACGGTTTCCGTCCATTTTGTCCAAAACACTAAAACCGTCCCAATTTGGACGATATCATTTGAGTGCTTCGTCCAAACAGAGGATGGCTCTTCTAAATTTGGACGGAAACGTCCATTTTGAAACCCTTATCTTGTCTTCTTCCTCATTCCGCCCTATTTCACAGACATTTCACCTACAAAGCAAATTTGGACGATTTTCAGAGCATAGAAACCCTTCGTCTTCTCAGTGCAAACGATTTCACCATGGCTAATCGTAATGAACAAGAAGCACCTAATGTGAGCGCTTTTCTATGCGTTTTTCGTTTTTGTTATTTGATTTTGACAGCCTTTTCTATGCGTTTTTTTATTTTGTTTTACGATTTTGTTGGTAATCTTATTTGATATTGTTATTTGATTCGAATTCATGTGGCTAATCCTATTAAATTTTGTTATTCGATTTTTACAGGATTTTATGGTTTATTTCACCATGAAAACTGATGTATAATTATGTGAATGTCATGTTATTTGTTCGATTGGAATTCAACAGTTTTATAGGGTTTAGGGTTTAGATTAGAATTTATGTATTGTATGATTATATGTATGATGAAGTTTTTCGAATTCAAAAGGATATGTATGATGCTTAGAATTCGAATGGATATGTATGAACATCAATAATATGTAATGTTAAGCTATTAATAGCATTGATGTTTAGGGTTTATTGATGTTTAGAGTTTATTGATATTCATGTAAAATTCGAAATTCATGTATAATTTAGAGAATTTCATGTTTCGTGTTCCACAGTGTTATTTTATTGTTGGATTTGAATTCAATTCATGTATGGTATGATTAAATGTATGATGAGGTTTTTAGAAGTAAATTTATTTCTCTATTAGAGTTCATGTAAGATTCATTATATGTGAGAATATGTATGATAGTGTTATAATTTTTGATTTGATAATCTAGTGTAATTTATGATAGTGTAATGTATGATAGTAAGATAGTAGTATTGCTAATGACCTAATTTTGACAATAAGTAGGACCGATTACGGGGAGTAAAAAAGCCTTTAGTATAAATGCCCTTGAAATTAGCGGTAACAAGTATGTGATTTAAAAATTGAAACAAACGACAAATTAATGTTGTTTGAAAATACAAGAACGAATATGTCGAACTGAATTCCTTGGTACGCCTCGGCCTGATGAGGTTCTTAGAATTGCATGTTTTCCCTAGGGTGTTTTCGATTCGTTCTGATCCGCTATGTCATGCCTAATGTCCAGGCTTTGTATTGGGGCTCCTGGTAGGTAGCTCGTAGAAAATTTCATTAGGTCTGCTCAACAGAGCATCTTTTCCTGTCTCCAGAAGGCTGGTAAATCCTCAGCCGGAAGCGAGGCACCCGTTAGATTGAAAATATAAGTTCCATTCTGCCGGCTCCGTCCGGCATCCGTTCTCCTTCGTCATCATCAAGTATTCTATGACGTTGGTAAAAACAATGTTATCTTCTTCTCTTACCCCCCTAACATTACAACACGACACAACACAAAATATCGATGTTCGAAAAACAAAACAAATGATAAGACATTTCGGTTATATATATATATATATATATATATATATATATATATATATATATATATATATATTGAAGATGTTTAAATCGTCACGGGTGTCCTTGTGTGTATGGACGGTGGATATCTGGCTGTATTTAAGGTGTGGTGTTACTCCGGCGGGTGGTGGTGTGGAGGAGTGAGAATGGAGAGAGCCTTGGCTTGCAAGTATAGTGTGTATATCATATATTTCATATCCTTCTAGTTTACAATGACCACCCCTTTTATAGAGGTGGGTAACTTAGGGAATAAGTAATCTATTAGATATTTTACTAATAGCTAGGTTTAACTTAGATGCTAAGCAAGACGAAATATCTAAGATACAAGTGGGGAAAAGATCTGGATCAATCGGCGGCCATCTCTCTGAGGTCGCAAGGAGCAAGCCTTCTCCGGCCTCGCCCCCTTGGCGACCCTTCTTGACCTGCCTGGATGAGATTCACAGGATCTGTTGCACTTGCCTGGGACCGCAAATGCTTTGGTCGCGGCGAGGTGAGACACAGTGGCCACCCCTTTTGCGATCTCTCTTGTCATGCCGGAGGGTGGCCGCAGTGGGTTGTTTCTTACTGTTGAGGTGGTGGAATCATTTATACCCATCAATGGCCCCCTACTCCGTGCTTTAATGATATTCCCCGAGGATATGAAGGATGGAGTAATTATCAACACCTTTTATGACCTCATCGTCGGATGCGACTTGTACACTTAGGGCCGTGTTTTTAAAGCAAGCGACCTCAAAGTAACTTTGGGTCAGTTTTTGCGACCTTGTCGTCTGATGCGACTTGTTCTCTAAGGGTCGTGCTTTCAAAGCAAGCGACCTCAAAGTAACTTTGGGTAAGTTTTTGCGACCTTGTCGTCTGATGCGACTTGTTCTCTAAGGGCCGTGCTTTCAAAGCAAGCGACCTCAAAGTAACTTTGGGTCAGTTTTTGCGACCTTGTCGTCTGATGCGACTTGTTCTCTAAGGGTCGTGCTTTCAAAGCAAGCGACCTCAAAGTAACTTTGGGTCAGTTTTTGCGACCTTGTCGTCTTATGCGACTTGTTCTCTAAGGGCCGTGCTTTCAAAGCAAGCGACCTCAAAGTAACTTTGGTTCAGTTTTTGCGACCTTGTCGTCTGATGCGACTTGTTCTCTAAGGGCCGTGCTTTTAAAACAAGCGACCTCAAAGTAACTTTGGTTCAGTTTTGTGGGGCGAGGCCGTCAATCGTGGCTGACGTCAGCCCTCTAGGTTTTCCTCTGCGGAACGATGCGGCCGTTTCAGCAACTGCCTAGGTAGTTGTACGTGGGTATTGATGGGACGCCTTTTCGTATTTCAAAACTGACAACTGCCGCCCTAATCTGAACCGTTGGATGAAGCGTTCCCAACCGTACGATCGTGGCCCCCTTGCCTATTTAAAGCTTTCGCTTCTCACCCTTCATACTTTTAGCGTTCCTTACTTTCTCCGTTGTTTGTTGATTTAGAATTCTCAAGTTTTTTGACAGAGCTTTGAAGGTTCAACGGCGTTCCTGCGGTGGTTCTAGGATTTCACGGCGGTTCTTTTGAAGATTCCAGCCACCTCCTTGAGTATTTCCCAGTTTTTACGCGGTTTTCCAATCTTTCTCAGCAAATTAGGTAAGAAATCCTTTCTGTTAACTCGTTTACTCATCCATCCCTGCCTTGTTTTTCCATATATATCAATTTTGTCATTCTTTTTGCTACGGAGATGCAACATTGCCTTGTTTCCGATTAATAATGGGGGTTTTTCCTGGGAAGAGATTATAGCTTTCCTGGGAAAATTGGGGTTTCACCCGCTCCCCTGCTATCCTCTGTAATTTTATTTGCGATCTCTCTTGCAAAAACGGAGGAGGCGGTATTGAAGTGGGTGCGATCACCTTCCTGGGCTAATTTATTATTATACCAGGTCTGAAAGCTCCACCTTTTTCCTCTCTTGTTTTTGCAGGATGTCGGGGAATGATCATTCTGGCGATGATTCTGCGGAAAGGGAGATTTACGATTATGCTGAGGATGACCCCATATTATCTGCGGCCTCAGTTGGCGATCTACTGGACGAGGTTGAAGTGGAAAGTACTCGCGCAGATATTGGCGAGATTACTGCTGATGAGGTCGCTACTATGGATGCCGACCCTTTTGAGTTGGAGGCCTTTGTCTCTGCTAGAAATCCGCCGCGTAGAGTGAGCCTTAAGGAGAAGGCGCGGGCTCAAAAGCCTCCAACTGTTCACGGGGCTGAAAAGATCGCGTCCTCGGCCTAAGGACAAACTGCGGTCCCGAGTACTAGCGGCGCTCCCGACCACGACGAAGCTTATGTTCAGGACGCCGCAGTTCATGAGTTAATGGGGTCCAGTGAGGATGAAAATGCTGAATTGCCTCGGAAGGATATCTGGAGGCCTGCAAAGAAGCAGAAGAAGAGGAAAATCGCGAGCCAAACCATGACAGTTGGTGAGGCCGCCGCGGCCGATACCCAGCCGAAGAGCTCTCGTCCTAACAATCCTGAAGCTATGCGAGAGTTTGCGATCATGGCGGCGTATGAGAAGGGCGTTGATAAGAAATGGTCCCGACTGTGCAAGAGCAACGATCTCAACAGGACCATTAATAGCATATTCGGAATCGACACCGGTGTGTATCGGTTTTCTTTTTTCGATTATAAGAAGGAGTCCGATAAATTTAAACCCGGGGACCATAAGGATTATGTAGGTGCGCGTCGCTCCGAGGACACCCTTATCCTCCACTTCCATCATTTGTATGCGGGTCTGAGACCGCCTTTCGATCCTTTCTTTGTGAAGATCTGCAAGGAGATGCAGGCGCTTCCCTCTGATTTTGCCGTCGGGGCTATTATCCAGTTGATGGCCTTCATCGTTATGTGCCGGATTCTGAAGATTGAGCCGACGTTAACTTTACTGGGGCAATTTTATTCCTTCCGTGCGACGTCTATTCCTGGACAAGTCTCTCTGAGGTCGCAGACTCCCCGCCTACTATTCCCGCTTCCCAATAAGTTTCACAAATGGGGGCAGCGGGTACTGAAAGTCGAGTCGAAGGTAGGTTGGCCTTTTCCTAAGGCAGGAGTCCGCGGAGGCAAATCCACGCTTTTAATCTTTGACCCCCCTGTGAGTGAGCGGCGTTACGTAAAGGGGCTGATGACGTTAATTCAGTCGGACGGGGCGGCGCCATCTCGGAGAAATGTTTCCTGGGTTGAACTTCTTGATCTGGCCGAGCCTTTTGTATGTATGGCGGGCCTAGTGGGCAGGGGGAATGCCGCGCCCTTGGTACGAATGGGTCCTGAGAGCTGCGATCCGGACTGGATTGGGGGTTGTCATATCAACAAATGTTTCCCCTCCGAGTGTCCGGAATGTGGGGGCGATCCTATACTTAGGCCGCTTTGTAACTTTCTTTGTCCACTTGTATTTATTTGTAAATGCTCATTTTGTTTCGTTGGGCTCTAAACCGCTTTCTTTTTGTAGGTATGGATCCAAATGCTCGCAGGGCTTACCGAAACAAGCTTAATGCGGAGGCAGACAAAGCAGCCAATGCTCGACAGGAGGCTCTGAAGAAAGCTCTAGGGAAAGTGCCCCGATCTGTGGACGCCTCGATTGTCGAAGAGACACCTAACCCGGAGGCTGCGACCTCTTCTGCCCTTGTTGCGACTTCTTCTGCCCTTGTTGCGAGCCCAGGTCAGGCTGGTGCCTCAAAAAAGACTCATCCCCCTACTAAAGAGTCGCACGGCGTGAAGCGACCTCAACCAGAGAAGGCGAAGGATGATCGCCCACCCAAACGGTCCGCTCCCAGCCCGGCGCATCTTGAAGAGGTTGAAACTCCGGTGGAGAAGAGCGCACCCGCTGAGACGCTGCCACAAAAAACTTTGCCTCGAGGTTATTCTGGGAAAGAGGCCCTATGGTTGGATCCGAGCTTTACCCAGGATCTTGACCTATCCAAAGCTCGCCAGATTGGCGAAGCAATCGCCGATGTGATTCCTCTAGGGCTACTGTTCAAGTGGAGATTGGCGGGGCATATTAGCCCGCTTTGCGGCTCAAGACAACTCTCCGCCTCAAGATGAGATTGCTGAAATTAGAGATCTCAGTGGCCAGTTTGGGCTTGCTGCTTCTCTGGTAAGACCAGTTTTTTTTTTTTTTTTTTGGCTAACCGTCCTCTGTTTTCCACAGCTCGGTGCTCGTTTAAATAGGGTACTTGAGGCCGCTGAGAGGCGCGAGGCAGAGGTGAGAAAAGTGACGGCGCAGCTGGGAGCGACTGATAAGGCGAGGGTTACTGCCGAAAAGAAAGCTAAGCATGCGGCTGGCGAGGTGGAGAAGATGAAAGCAATCATGGAGGAGCACTCTAAATTGGATGCTGAGATCAATGAGAAAGTTGCATCTTTGACAAAGGATTATGCGGGGGCGCAGGAGGAGATCGCCACGTTGAGGGTTAAGCTTGCTGAGGCGGAGACGGCTGCCAAAGAGGCTGCTGAGAAAGCTATTGAGGAAGCTGCGAAGAAAACTGCTGAGGCTGTCGAGGAGGCCAAGTCTGGGGCCGTCACCGCCTACAAGAATTCGGATGACTTTTTCGACCTTATGGAGCATAGCTTTGACCAGGCCTTTAGTCACTTGGCTCGCTGCATCTGGGCTGACCGAGGCAGGGAGCACATTACTCTGGCCGATATGGTGCGGTGGGTGAACATGCACCAAGGTCATCCTGATTTGGTGGCTTTTCACCCGGAGATTCCCTATGCCGATGAGCTTATTACCTCGATTCAGACTGAACAGCTTAGTCGTGGCGAGCCTGTTTGGGATCCTGCTCCTGTTAATCCTGTAAACTTTGAGACGTTGAAGAAGCCGCCGCCCTCTGAGCAAGGCGACGAGTTTATCAGCACCCCGCCTACCCCTCATGCTCTCTAGATTTCTTGGATTTTTCTGCGAGCCCCTTGAAAATTTGATTTGTAACTTTGACTATTTATTTTTGTGATTTGACTGAATCTTGAGTTGTAATATCTTGACAATTTACTTTCTGCATTTTTCAATTTATAAAACTTGGTTTTTCCTGTCCCTGATTCGATCTGGCGGCCTTTCGCGAGGCTGTGACAGGTTATTTTATTTTCTGTGTGCTGTCCTCTTGATTCGTGCGAGGTTGTTCAATAATTTGGCGGCGTCAAGCAGTCATGAAACGTCGTCGTCTCATTCTAACCATAGTCGCTATGCGACGCTAATTTTTCAAAGTTTCAGCGGCCTTATTGAGCGCAGTGCTTTGCCAGAAAACAGAGCCTCTCAGAGCAGCCTTTTGATTGTCATTAAAGCGAGTTATGACCCCTAATGACTAGGCGTCAGTTGTAACTGTAGCCATAAATTTCGGTCTCTTCATGGTCTGGCGCTCCTGTTGCCTTGGTTTTCGGGGCAGTTTGCATATCTGGCCCTAGGATCCAGTTAATCCCAACCGTTGATTATGTCCCTTTTCTGGTATAAAAGGGGGTTACTTTGGGACTCACTCTACCTCTTGCTTCATACTGAATTTGCTTTCTTTCTTCCTCAATCGTTCATTATCCTTTTTACCGTTTATCCCCTGACTCTATGTCTCATCCAGGGGAAAGCAGCCGGGTTCGGATATGGAAAGCTCGTCCTATCCGGATGTTTCCCCCTTTTTCACCACTGCCTCCCCCGTAGCCAAGGATTATTTCTGGGATTATTTTAAGTGGCGTGATACTATGAGGGAGAGGGGCTTAAATGAACAACGAATAGAAGACGGCTCCATGCTGCGCGTTCGGCTTTCTGGCTGGTGGGAATTTATTGCTAAGCCTCGGGCAGCGGATAATGTTACCATGATACGGGAATTTTATTCCGTGTTGTCTGAGGTAGCCTCTGGCGGGTCAATGAGTAGCATTTCTCTCCGGGGTGTCCCCGTTATCTTTACTCCGGAGAGAATTAACCAAGTTTTTAACATACCCGCTATAAATCCCTCCTCCCATTATGAGATCGCCTGGGACCTTGCAGATGAGGAAAATAGGCAGATTCGTCTAGGAATTGCAATGTGCGAGCTGTTCCCCGAGAATCAGCGGGTTTGGTCTTTGGGAGTGACTGCGTCCGACCTCTCTCGCAGCGACCGTGAGTGGAAGAAGTTTATAAATTCCCGCGCTCTTATCTTTGCCGATGCTGATGTTGTTAGTGAGAGCGAAGCGCTCCTTCTGCACGCCATTCGCGACCATCGAGTGGATATAGACTGGGGAGTGTTGATCCATCGCGAGGCACTAAGATATGCGTGCTCGGCGGGTCAAGATCGCCGAGGTACTGGTCGCCGCATGCCTTTCACGTCGCTGATAACCAAATTATGCAGTGGGGCCAGGGTTCCCTTCCATACTCTCGACCGATATGTTTGAAAAAACTTATCCGGTGGAGCCCTTTGCAAGCGTGGTGTCGTTTTTGGACCTCCACACATGTGATCGGAGGAAGATAACCATCCTGCAGTTGATGGTAGTTTGTCCAGGCTTGATCGATATGTTTGAAAAAACTTCTCATCATCATTTTTTTTTTTTGACGATGACGAAAAGACAAGAATGTAAACACAATTTGGAAAAACAGCTTTATTTGAATTGGCTTGTTACATATAGTATTTTTTCAGATTGTCTGCATGCCATGGCCTATTATACTCGCGGCCCTCCTTGTCACTTAGCATGTACGTCCCCTTTTTGATAACTCACGAAATCCGTAGGGGGCCCTCCCAGTTTTCCGATAGCTTTCCTTTTTTCGCTTCATGGCCCGTGGCTTGTCTTTTTTGTAGAACGTAATCCCCGACGGCGAAGTGATGATTGCGAATACGTTTGTCGTGATGACGCTTTGCCGCCTGTTTATAATTGACTAGACGACTATATGCCTGGATGCGCCGTTCCTCTACTAGATCAAGCTCGAGTTTACGCGCCGCTGTATTATTGACCTCGCTGTAAAAAACGACCCTAGGGCTTGGTAAGGCCATTTCCACAGGCGCCATAGCCTCAGATCCATATGTTAAAGCAAAAGGAGTTTCCCTCATTGTGATTTTTCGCGACGTCCTGAGTGCCCATAGAGCCGCTGGAAGGTGATCCGGCCAGTGGCCTGCTTTCTCACCCAGGCTCTTCTTTAACACACTTAGGACCTGTTTGTTGGCATTTTCGGCTTGCCCATTTCCTTGCGGGTAGCACACGGATGATTGCCAATGTTTAACATTGTTCTCTTCACAAAATCTGTCGAATTCGTCTCTGAATTGAGGTCCGTGATCGGAAACCATCACTCTCGGAACACCAAATCTTGTCCATATTTGATCGAGCAAAAAGTATGTTATGTCCCTGGTATTGGTTTTTACCAAGGCCTTAGCCTCGACCCATTTAGTAAAATAATCCACCGCGACGACCACGTATTCGCAACCTGAGCGACCCTTCTTCAAAGGTCCGATGAGGTCGATCGCCCACATGTCGAAAGGCCAGGCAGCTACCACTATGCTTTGTTCGACCGAGGGTAGTCTGGGGATACTTGCGAACCTCTGGCAAGTATCACATGCTTGGGTATAAGATTTGGCGTCTTCTGCTAATTTCGGCCAATAATATCCGGCTAGAAGTACCTTTTGTGCAAGTGTTCGATTGGAGGGATGGCCGCCGCACATTCCCTCATGTAGCTCTGTTAGAATTCCCGTTACCTCCTCAGGTCGTACGCATCGCAGAAGGGGTTTCGAGAATGAATGACGGTAAAGCACATCGTCCATAATCATATATCTTGCGGCCCTTTTTACTAAGGCCTTAGCTTTGCAAGGATCGCTGGGAAGCTCCCCTAACTCAATATAAGACTTCATGATGTCGACCCAACAAGTGTTCTTGGGTTGGAAATCCATGATCTCGACCTGGGAGATGGCGGGCTCCGATAGGTGTTCGACCATGATGCTGGGATCGCACGACGCGTCTTTGCTGGTTAATTTGGATAAGTAGTCTGCCCTATGATTGTCCTCTCGAGGGATGTTTTTGAATTGACAATATGCGAAGCTGCTTTCGAGTCTTTTGACGAGGTTAATATACCTCTGTAAAATTTCGCAATGAATGCCAAAGGACCCATTGATTTGATTCACCACCAACTGTGAGTCGCAAAATACTTGTATATTTTCGACTTTCATGGCTTTGGCGAGTTTCAACCCAGCAATGACGGCCTCGTATTCTGCCTGGTTATTAGAGGCGGTGAAATCGAATCTCAGAGCCTGCTCAATTTCTTCTGAGGTGCCCGGCTCTAACAGGATTATTCCCGCGCCACACCCTTTGTGATTAGCGGCGCCATCGACGTAGAGCCGCCAACGGTGACTTGGCACGATAGGCTCGTCCTCTGTGGTGACCTTATCCTGGTCGCATTCGGAGCGGACCTGCTCTTTCACCTCTTCGTTGAAGCTTGTTTACGCTATGAAATCTGGGAGAGCCTGGGCCTTTATAGCCTTCCGAGGCTCATATCGGATATCGAACTCAGTAAGCTCGATGGCCCATCGGAGCAGTCGACCGGATAGGTCGGGTTTGTGAAGAACCTGTCTTAGCGATGCATTTGATAAGACTACGATGGTGTGCGATGAAAAGTAAGCCCTTAATTTGCGGGCAGCTATAACAACACAATAAGCCAACTTTTCTATATTAAAATAACGACTTTCAACGGGGCTTAGAGCTTTGGAAACATAAAAAACTGGCTTCTGCGAGCCTTCCTCCTCATTTACAAGTGCTGCGGCTACGGCCCTATCTGAGGCTGCCAAATACAAAAACAAAATATCCCCGAGCCTCGGGCTGGTTAACAACGGCGGTCTTGACAAGTATTCTTTGAGGTCTTTAAATGCCTGGGAGCATTCCGCTGTCCAAGAGAAGGTACCAGCCCCTTTCAGAATTTTGAAGAAAGGCAGACTTCTTTCTGCGGATTTCGAGACAAATCTACCCAGAGCTGTGATTCTGCCGTTAAGCCGTTGTACTTCCTTAATACTGGTGGGCTCGCTCATATTGACCAGGGCCTCGATTTTCTCGGGATTTGCTTCGATCCCCCTTTGACTTACCATAAAGCCCAGAAATTTTCCTGCCTGGACCCCAAAAGTACATTTCGTAGGGTTTAGTTTCATTGAGTGGCCCCTTACATTGGCGAAGGTTTCGCGAAGGTCCACCAGGTGACCCTGGCGACTTGACTTTACGACCATATCATCAATATAGGCCTCCATGTTCCTGCCTATTTGTGTGCTGAAAACTCGGTTTACCATTCTCTGATATGTCGAACCTGCGTTCTTTAGGCCGAAAGGCATCATCTCATAGTAATAGAGTCCACCTGCGGCCCTGAAGGCCGTCATTTCCTTGTCTTCATCTGCCATTTTGACTTGGTGATAACCGGAATATGCGTCCAGAAAACTCAGTGTCTCGAATCCTGCGATCCCGTCGACCATTTTGTCAATCCGGGGCAGTTCATAAGGGTCTTTGGGGCAAGCTTTGTTCAAGTCTGTGAAGTCGACACACATCCGCCACTTGCCGTTGTGTTTCTTTACCATTACTACGTTTGCCAGCCATGTGGGATATTGGAGCTCCTTGATAATGCCTGCTGCTAGAAGTTTTTTGACTTCGCCTTTTATTGCGATCTCTTTTTCCAGAGAGAACTGGCGTGCTCTTTGCTGTATTGGTCTGAAGTTGGGGTCGGCATTTAGATAGTGCAAAGCGACCTCTGACCCAACGCCCCTCATATCTGTTACTTCCCATGCAAAGGCGCTCAAGTTGGCTTTTAGAAGCCCGATCAATTCTTCCCTCTCTTCCTCGGTGGTCCTCGATCCTATTTTTATCTTTTGATCGGGATATTTGTCGTTTATTATAACCTCGATCAACTCGTCCTCGGCAGTGAAGTCGGGTTCGTCCCGAATTTGCAATGTTTCCACCTCTACTGCCTTTTCCGGGATTTCTTTCATCATAGCAATCTGATCCGTGGCTGTGTTAAAACCATCCAGTCGGGGTCGCTTAGAATCGACCCTGTTTTTGGTCATATAGTCGAGGAAAGCTCCAGGCCGGCTGATGGCGACCCCAACTTCTTCCCCTACGTGAAATTTGACCCGTTGGTGGGGAACGGACGCCACCATTTGAAATTTTTTCATGGCCGGGATCCCCAAGATAATGTTGTAGTATGAGGGAAGATCAATAACTAAAAATGTGATTATCTCAGTTCTGCATGGCTCATAGTCGCCCAAAGTGACGTTGAGGTCGACCGTTCCCTTGACCCGCACGGTGTCGTTGGTAAAGCCCTCGAGCACCCCGAGGTAAGGTTTCAACTTAGCTTCTCCAAATCCGATCTGTTTTAAACAGTCGAAATAGATGACGTCGCGACCAGCCCCTGTGTCGATCATCGCTCTGCTGACTCCATGTTTGTCGTTTATTCCGATTTTGAGAACAAGGGGTACCTCCATGGGGCCCTCGCTCGTGGCCAATTCGCTTTTAGTGAACATGATTCCCTTCTCGTTTTCCCCCAATACCACCTGCTTTTCAAAGCCGCGCGCATTGATCTGGTGTATCTGAGATTTCAGCCGACTGTTGCTGGGGATATCCCCATGGATAACTTGGACCTCTTTCTGATAGACGCGGGGGGGGCGACCTTGACTGGTACCAGTATTCCCATCTCGTTTATACTTAGTCGCTGGTCCCTCGCGGATTAACCTTTCTATTTCTCGCCTTAACGTGAAACATTCATCTGTGATGTGACCATGATCCTTGTGATAGTCACAGTACTTGGACTTGTCGCGACTGTCGGGATCGCCCCTCATAGGTTTGGGCTTGTCAAAGTGCTCGCGGATTTCGAACAATATTTGAGACGCTTTGGTGTTGAGCGGGGTAAAATTGTCCTCGCTGAATTTATAAGGCTTTTTTACCTCGCGCTCGTGATTAGCCTCTCGCCCTTTTTCTTTCTTTTTCTCCTCAGTGCGCTCCCCTTTCTGTGAAGGCTGCTCTGCTTTTGGCTTTGCCCTGCCCAAGGACGGCGCTTCGCTGACTCCCATCATTCGAGCCCTTTCCAACATTTCCCTGAGACCCGCTTTAGGGGGCCGTAGGTTGAACTCAGTTTTCATTGGACCCTTGGCGATCCCTGTGAGGAAACATGTGACAACCGCATCATCCGGAATGTTTTTTGTTTGATCGTATATTCTGATGAAACGTTCGTAATACTCTTTCCCGGATTCATGTCCTCCCATGCGAACTTCGTATAGGTCCTCTATAGTTTTCTTTGGCCTACTCGCCGATTTAAATTCTCTGACGAATTTCTCGGAGAGATCCTCCCAGCCTTTTACTGAGCCGCGGGGAAGTCCACGTATCCAAGATGCGGCCCTATCCTGCATGCTTCCGACTAAGGCGAAGCACCAGGCAGACTTATTTTGGGTCGCCAGGGTGATGCGACCTTGGAAAGCGGTGAGCCAATCGTTTGGGCAAGAATTTCCATTGTAGTAATTATAGCTGGGGTAGCTAACCTTTTCGTGACTGGCAGGCAATGTTTCTGTAATTCTCTTGGCGAGTACGTCAATTCCTGAGATCGGGGCGGCCCTCTCGGCTGGCCTCGACTTTTTCAATTCGGCGAGCTCATTTTTCATTATTTCCATTTGCTCTGCCCAGACGGGGTCAAAACTGGGCCGCAACAGTGCTTGTGTATTCATCTTTTCCGGCCTGCGCTCTGACTCCCGGCAGTCTTGCGACTCCTCCCGACGAGCTCTTTTCTCACGTATGATTATGCGGGCGTCCGGTGGGTCCCTATCTTGGGGGGGAAGTCTCTCCTCGGGATGTTTGAGACGACTTGGGGCCGAGGCCTTGTCCTTCTCACCTAACCTTTTGAAGGCCGAACCTTTTTCGTGTGACTTTTCCCCCCGATGATCGCGATCTGGGAGAACCGAGGTCTGCACAACGTCTTTCCTAGGTCCTTTGCGACCGGATGAACGCACGCTTTCCTCTATCTCGATCCCGCGAGTCTGGCTTTGCCGACCTCTGTTCACAGCCGCAGGAGCGATTTCATTTCTAGGAGGGTTTGGGGGTCGTATCGACATTGGAGTTTGGCCCTTAGCCACTAGACGGGAATTAGCTAGGTACATAGTTTCCGCATACCTCGCGTATTCCCTTATTTCCACAACCTCCGGATCCTCCTGGAGATCTGGCTCTGCCCTGGGAGTTGACCTCTGGCTTTGCTGCGATCGAGATGATCCTCTGATTTTCCTATCCAAAGCTGCTACGACCTCTCTTGACTTAGCCTTCTGATTTATCAAATTTCGGGCATCGCTAGGGGCCAAAACTCCCCTTTGTGATCCTTCCCCACCCGCTTGCGTAATCTCTTGTGTCTCTATCGCGGCGTCAGCTTGTATATGTGTTTGTACAACGCCTCTCGCAGGAGTTTGGGGGTCCAGTTGTCCTTTGCTTCCCCCCATAGGTTGACTATTTGTGATCAGATTTCGCCTTGGGTCGGACTTCCTGGCAACCTAATGTGATCTTTAGATGATGGAGTCGGTCAGATGGACCGCCGTTTTCGGAT